>JAWQEG010006548.1:0-39426 GCA_033782935.1 Petrolisthes cinctipes
ATGAATTTTAAAAGTTCTTTCTCTTCAGTTCAATGTTACCGGTACTGTATTATATTTCAATACATGTTTATATAACACTTGACAGCATTACAGCAAGAAGGTGTATGGAAGTGAAGTTGTGGCACCTGGTGTGAGAGGCAGACCACTGGTTAGATGGCAGAACAGAGTGGAAGAGTATGTAAAGGAGAGAAACATGAGGGGCAGAGTAGGGCTGGACCAAGTAAGGAGGGAGTGTTGGAACAGAGTGGAAGAGTATGTAAAGGAGAGAAACGTGAGGGGCAGAGTAGGGAGTAAGGAGGGAGTGTTGGAACAGAGTGGAAGAGTATGTAAAGGAGAGAAACGTGAGGGGCAGAGTAGGGAGTAAGGAGGGAGTGTTGGAACAGAGTGGAAGAGTATGTAAAGGAGAGTAATATGAGGGACAGAGTAGGGATGGACCAAGTAAGGAGGGAGTGTTGGAACAGGGAGAACTGGAGACACTTCTGCCGTGGCCACCCCCTTGGGGGGAGTTCCCGGAGGGAACGAGGCGTCAGAGCTATAGATAGATAGATAGATAACATTACTGTAATGTAATGTAATGTCTGCTCAATAGTTTCCTCAGTTTTGTGGATATGATGACATTTTCAACACAGTCTATATTACTTTACCATGGTTATTTTCCGGTAGTTTGACCAGGTTAGGTCCCGGTAGTCTGCTGTGGTCTAGGTAAGGTTAGGTCAGGCTAATTTCAAAATGCCCCATTTGATTTGATTTGAATATGCCCTATTTTGGAAATGGGGCATTTGTGGAGGAAATGCCATAGAAGAAAATAGTCTTAGAATGGTCTAAATTAGTGGGTAATGAAGGGAAAAAAACCGTACCCAATAACGGTAATTCTTTCAATATTTGCCGGGTTCATTCCATTCATTGGGGGTGAAAACGGGGCATATCTCAAAAACGGGGCATATCTCAAAAAACGGGGCATATCTCAAAAAACGGGGCATATCTCAAAAAACGGGGCATATCTCAAAAACGAGGCATATCTCAAAAACGGGGCATATCTAAAATAACGTAGCATATCTCAAAAAATGGGGCATATCTCGAAAACGGGGCATCTCCCAGAGAAACACCATAGATGAAAAGTGTGTTAGAATGGTCAGAAATAGTGGGTAATGATAATAAAATATAAAATAAAGTGAATGAAGTACTTCTATACAAATACCATGAAAAGTGTGTTAAGAATGGTCCAATATAGTGGGTAATGAATCTAATTATACTAAAATATAGTATAATATAGTGAATAATTAAAGACAGTAATTAAAACAAATGACAATAATTAAAGACGGTAATTAAAGCAAACTAAAATAATTAAAGACAGTAATTAAAGCAAACGAAAATCATTAAAGACAGTAATTAAAGCAAATGACAATAATTAAAGACAGTAATTAAAGCAAATGACAATAATTAAAGACAGTAATTAAAGCAAATGACAATAATTAAAGAGACAGTAATTAAAACAAAATTAATGACATTCATAAATAAAAGTAATTAAAACAAAATTAATTACATTCATAAAGAAAACTCGACTAATTAAAAAAAATACATAGAATAATACAGTATAATAATATATAGTATAATTCAGTATACCCACGTTAAAATACAAAACAGAAAAGAGAATGTATATGTGTGTATACCTCCACTGACAGCCAAGAACATACTGAGCAAATTATTATTAAATTTGAGGTAATTTGGGTTATTACCTTAAAAAGTGGGTTGAAAATACCCTAGATGGAGCCAAATTACCTTAGATACTGCTAAACTAGGTAATTATTTGAACATAAATTGAACCCTTGACACACGATATTTTCATGTAATTATAATAGTTTTTGACAGCAATGAATTTTTCTTTTACGACGACCCATGAAATATAATTATAACGGAAGGATTCATGGAGATTACCTTAAATTGTCATAGATTTACCTTAAATAGTCCCAAATTATGCTAATCTAGGGTAATTACCTTAAAATGAGAATATTGTAAAAAGTGTTGCCAGGTATGATGGATAACAAAAATTCATAATGGAAAAGTGTCTTATTAATTAATGGTGCAAATTAATTACAAAACCATGTAAAAATTAACTACTAAATAAAGGTAATTCATTCAATAAATACCAAATCGAGAAAGAGTGTAGCAAGGCAAGAGACGAGTAATAAAAAATTCTTAATTAATTAATGGGGGAAGTTTTGTATTGGTAAATCTGGATAAACTGAATCCTCCAAACTATTCCAAGCAACAACAGAACACCATTATTTTTGTTGCTCTTCTGGTCCTGTTTCCTGGCATACTTTGGAGGAATCAAGGCACTCCAATGTAACAAAAAAGAATTACCACATTAAGGGGGTGCGGGAGTAGGGGACAGCAGGCTTGGGGGGTGCGGAAATAAGGGGACAGGCTTAGGGTGGGTAGAAAGCCTCTGTCCCCTATTCCAGCACCCCCCCTAACCCCCCCCCACCCTAAGCCTGTTCCCCCAACTCCAGCACCCCCCTGACCCCCCCCCCCACCCCAAGCCTGTCCCCCTACTCCCGCTCCCCCCATAACCCCCCAAGCCTGGCCCCTACTCCCACACACCCCTAAAGCGCGGATTCGAAAAAGTGACCTTGTTCCAACCTCACCTATAAACCAATATCAAATGCACACCAAGGTTAATCCCGTTCACTCGCTATGTCATTAAGTATCATTCGGTGTGTCACAATGCTTCACACGGTGTTTACTGAGACCACCGCGAGTGTCTGTCTGTCTCTGTGGTCTCGGTGTTGACAGTTGTTGTAGCCCTCGGTGTCCAGTCAGTCAGTCCTTCCTGTGCTTCCATCCTGTGTTGTCATAATTTTCTGCTATGGAGTAAATTTACGATTTCCTAAACC
Organism: Petrolisthes cinctipes; assembly: GCA_033782935.1. Lineage (NCBI taxonomy): Eukaryota > Metazoa > Arthropoda > Malacostraca > Decapoda > Porcellanidae > Petrolisthes > Petrolisthes cinctipes. Next base: position 2,898 of record JAWQEG010006548.1, read on the forward strand.
AACAACAAAGGTAGGTAAGAAGTGTTTGTTGCTCGATAGATAGATATATATACAGAGTATATATTTCTTGGAGATATATGTACCAACAAAAAAATGTAAAGGCAGACTTAAAACAGACAACACAATGACTGCCATTGTTCAGGTACAATTGAAACATAACCATGAAAAGGATGAAAGCAACTACGTGGAAAGCCAGATGATAACGTCTGGCTAACGGAAGAAGTGAACGATCATTAAAGAACTCCTACACAATCGGACTTTCAAGCGAGTGAAAAAAACGCGCAATTGATACCAAATTCAGCCGCGCTTTTAATACAAATATATCCGCGCTTTTGATATGCCAATCCGCGCTTTCGTAAAACGCCGATTCCCGCACCCCCTTAATTAATCATTCTTAAGGCCTCCATAGACTATCATTCATGCCTGTGCAAACTAGGTGACTGTGCAATCATTTAAATTCGCCACACACCAGCAAGAATACTGCACTGAGCAGTCACCACACATTATCATGCATCTCTACAAGCGCGTGATTGACGAAAAGCTTGTTGGATATTGTTGAGTCATTTGTGCAAACCATCAATCACACACACACACCACGGTTATGCCTGCACAACCACCCAGTTTGCACAGGCATGATTCATAGTCTATGGAGGCCTTTACGGCTGTCCAGGCACTATCAAACGTAAATTTACCAAATAATACATCTTTCTTTTCTGCAACACTTGTCACCATCACCAGCAACTCTGCTCTAAAGTCTAAACTGCAATTAGTTTCATGAAAACCTATTTTGTGCTGAAGTGGCTGTATTTTACAGCCTCTTGCACTTAACATTCATCATATGTATAATATTTACTTATTACGGTCCGCCATTGTTGTTATGTTGGTATTTGTACACGTCTCGGTAGTCTCCCCAATCACTGCTCTGGACTTGGCTGTCTTGCTTGGATACCAAGACGGTGTTGGCTTCAGCGGCTGACAGAAAGGCAGTATATACCGCCCACCAAATCTTGTATGTTTCACCCAAACAATCTTCGTATCCGATGACCAACCAAAAGACGTCTCTGGTCCCTCCTTACGACCAAGGATGATAGGCTATAGTCTATCATCTTTGCTTACGACTGACTAGTGACTACGGATTGTTTCAAACAATTCGTAGTCACTAGTCAGTCGTTTGTTTGAAGTTTGAACATCGGTGGAGGTAGTGAGTCTTATCAGGGTGGGACTACCTTACGACGGGACTAACTCAGTTATAGCCGACTGTGGGACTAAACTTTATTTAATAAGATATGACCAGCTTTGAACATCCGACCCCTGGGAATCGGAATAAGCATGTATGTGTACATACATTATACACTAATAATATTATACAACAATTATTTTACAGAAGTTCTTTAGTATTTATCCAAATTTGGAATGCAAAAATAGTCGCATTAAATTTCATAAATTATTATAAATTGCTGGTTCGGTACATCTTTCTCCTAAGATGGAATAAACACATTATAACTTACTGCTGACCTGAAACACATGTTGTTATATATTCATTTATTACATCTAAATATATCCATGTTTTAGTGTTTTTTCTTTTAGATTAATTATATTTTATTAATTTGAAAGTATTGTGTATGAGTTGGAAGGGTAAAGATATAATATAGGTTTACAATAGCATAAAATAGTGTGTGTGTGTGTGTTAATGTTTTGAATTGTTTTTTGTGTACAATTACTGTGTGTATGTGTATGTGTGTATTTATATGTGTGTATATAGTTTCTGTGTGCGTGTGTACAATTCCTGTGTGTGTAGAGATAGAGAGAAAGGTGTTTATACAGTGTGTATGTATGTATGTATGCATGTATATCAAACTTTGGTAAACTATTGTGTGTGTATGTGTGTAAATTCCGTGTGTGTTTATGTGTGTGTTTCCTGACATACTTTGAAGGAATCAAGGCACTCCAATGTACCAAAAACAGATTCTCTTCTTCAATTCATTATTTATTTTATCGTAATTAGCCTGGCAGTTTAAAATAGTATAGGAATAAATAAGTACAGTTTTCTCTCATTAACAAATTCCATTTTCTCTCATTAATTATTTACGTATACTTAGCTAAACCAAATTCTGGAAAAGGTTTATTAATTTAAGGAACCCTGTGTGTGACGTAGTCAGAAAATTGGAGATATATGAGTCCTTCAAATACTGCCACGAAACACCAACTATATTAAAGGAGTTTGTTTCCTGGTATGGTCAGGAGGAATCAGAAGCCTCCAATATTTACACACGATCACAGGGTCCTTAATTAAAGGGGAAATAATTCACTTTTAGTACATTTGGAGTGACTTGATTTCTCCAAAGAATGTCAGGAAACAAATTGGACCAAATTGACAATATAAATAATATTGGCCTGTTGTTGTTGTTTGGAATAGTTTGGAGGAGATACGGTTGTGTGTGTGGGGGGGGGGGTTGCTCCCTCCTCCAACAGGGAGTGGGGGCCGGGGGGGTCGAGATGTGTGTGGTGGGGGGTAAGGGGGGGGGGAGTTCTACGTTTGGAAGGGTGTGTGACGAAGGCCTGGTATATGTAAATTATGTATGTATATTGTATGTGTATAGTTTTACACTAATAATATGATACATTTATTTTATACACGTTCTTTTGTGTATATCCGAGATAGGATTGCAAAAATGGTTTGGTCGCAACCAGTAAATAAAATATACACCGTAACGGATGATACAAACACTACATTATAACTTACTACTTACATGAAACACATGTTGTTATATATTCATTTATTACATCTAAATATATTCATGTTTTAGTGTTTTTCCTCATGTCTGCCCCAGGACAATCTTTTAATCCTGGTCCAACCCTACACCACATCCAGACACCAACTGGTAACCACGTATCTTGCTTCCCCGCCTCCCTCTTCGTCAATCATTCCTTTTTTCCTGTAATCTATATTTTCAGTTTCTCCTCAGTATACTCTAATTTCTTTACTTTATGAATCTCTCTCGTTCATATGATTCATGTAATTTTACATCCTAAGTACAATAGTTCCATTACATTATACTCCACGTATTAAAGTTTTGACCTTATTTCCGCACCACCCATGAGGTAAACATCCATTCTCCTTCTCCTGTACAAAATACTGGCTTACTCTGAAGACAATTTCCTTTGTTTTATATGAAGGTGGGAGGTTGTTTGGTGAGCTGCCATCGTGTCAGAGTCAATATGGAAAATGAACAGTGGGAGCATTGTTGTTTTTGGTTGCAGGGGAAAGTACCTCTGCTTATGCCTGTGCTGGCGGGCCCAACAGGACAGACAGTGGGAACACTTGACACAAGTTTAAATACTCCCCTGCCTTGTTAATGACCTCCCAGGAGATATATATGTACCGTGTTCCAGGTGTTGGGAGTGATGGGTATTGCCGCTCATGATAGTTTTAACATTTATTTTTATTAAGGAACGAGTATATATATATCACTTCCATTTCTTCATAAAGTATTATAAATACAATTGTTGCATTACATACCCAACTTAGAACTATGACCAATGTCAAATAAAAGTAGCAACATATTCGTAGCACCACTGTGAAATGTGTATGCCACATTTCTATATTATTACATCAAGACGTTGCATTATAAAATTTATTTGCTATTGACATACTTAAGTATACTTAAGTATATATTACAAAATTGTTTTGTTACGTGTTCGGGTATTTTACATTATATCACACAAGCTACGAATCGCTAGTTTAAGAAACGTGGCGAAGCTGTAAACGGTGACAGGTCCCTCACGACCCCACCCAAACCACATTTTAAGAGTGGTTGGACTATACCCATGGACAGAAGTATTTGCTGTTGATGATGTGAGTATTAAGTGGGACAACTACGTGAGTACTACCACCCAAGCATACCATCATTTCTTCACCACCAAAGAGATGACACTACACCCATGTGATGTTCCTTGGATTACACCACGTATCAAGAGGATTATGAAGCAGAGAAACAGAGCGTTCCATACAGACAGCAGCCTCTACAGAACACTTCGTAATAAGGTCATTAGGGAAATACGTTCTGCAAAAAAATGCTTCTATCCAACCAAAATACATCGTTTGAAGGAAGCCAGTGTCAGCCAGTGGTTCACCAAAATTAAGGACTTATGTGGGCTTAAGAAAAAGTCATTATCCGTCCCCTGTATAGCCAACATGACCTTTGAGGACGCGGCCACAAGGATTAATGACCATTTCTCAGGTATCTGTCAAACCCTGGACGAGCTTAATCCGACACACCTGCCAGCCTACCTCCCAGCCCCCTCCCCCCTACCAACGGTGGAGTTTGAAGTCTGCAACAAGCTATTAAGCCTTAAAACTACAAGATCTACCACACCAGTAGACTTACCCTTCAAAATTTATCAAGAATTTGCATTTGAATTAGCTACCCCCCTTTGCTCCATAATTAACGCTTCAATTAGCCAAAGTAAATCTCCCATTGATTGGAAAACGTCATTTGTCACTCCCATACCCAAAATTCCAAGCCCACAGTCCCTTAATGATTTAAGACCCATTGCAATAACGCCTCTCCCTAGTTTGCTATGTGAAGATTTCATTTTTAATTGGGCCTACACTAATATTGCCAATATCATTGATCCCCAGCAATTCGGGAACATGAAAAGTTCATCTACTTCCCATTGTCTTGTCAGTTTCCTCGACTTTATTTACAGAAATTTGGAAAAACGCAAAACTTCAGTAGCACTTGCCTTTATTGACTTCAGAAAGGCATTTGACCTAATTGATCACACTATCATCATCAACAAGGCAATAAAAATGGGGCTTCACCCTAATCTGGTGTCATGGCTTGCAGACTTCATAAGCGGGCGCCGGCAAGCTGTCAGATATCAAGGCAGTGTCTCCCCACACCAACATCTTACCTGTGGGGTGCCACAAGGTACCAAGATGGGTCCTTTGTGTTTTCTGTTGCTCATAAACGACGCTCTGACAGATACACCATTCCGCTGGAAATATGTTGACGACTCTACAGTGGGCATCACGATCAACAATGGTTCCCCAGACTACACCCCACTTCAGGACATCCTTAACAGACTGTAAACATGGACTGCAGCAAATAATGTCACAATAAACGACGCCAAGACTGTGGTGATGCACTTCAGCACCTCCACAACCCCAGTACCACCACCAGCTGTCACCATAGGAACCAACACCCTCTAAGTTGTTGAGTCAACAAAGCTCCTCGGCATCACTGTGGACTCCAGACTCAACTGGAAGCAGCATGTTAATAACACAGTCAAGTCTGCATCCTACAAGTTGTTCATGCTCAGAAGACTAAAATCACTAGGAATGCCACAACGCGAGTTACGGGGTATATATAACATCTTTATACTCCCTAAACTTGCGTATGCATCACCAGCTTGGTCCTCGTCCCTCTCTCTCACCCAACAACGTCACCTAGAGAGAACACAGAAACGGGCCTGTAGGATCATTCTAGGTGAGGCCTACACCACCTATGAGGAGGCCTTTACCACCCTGGAGCTGACAACCCTCTCCCATCTACACCTACAAACCCTGAGGCAGTTTGGGAAGAAACTTCTAAACAATGAGAGACACAGATTACTACTACCGGAGGATAATCCCCGGTCAATGATAAATGTCCGTCACCATAATAAGATCAAACCAATTAGGGCCGTGACGGACAGATACAGAAAAAGTGCCATCCCAACTATTGTTTCCTTAATAAACGCTGACAAATAATGCATGTATGTACTGTATATGTACTGTATATGTGTGTATATGTATGTATGTGTATGTATATGTGTGTAGATATGTCTATGTGGATGTATGTGTATGTGTATATGTGTATATATGTATGTGTGTATGTATGTATATATGTGTGTGACAGCGTAATGAATGTATATATGTTTATATGTGTGACAGCGTAATGAATGTATATATGAATTATGTCCGTACAAATTATATACACATCATATGTTTATTTGTATGTTTGGTGTGTTTGCACTATAAGGATAACTTAATTTAATTTAAGCTTCATACTCCATTTAATTTTTCGCCAATTATTTGTAAATGTATATTTTCAGCCCATGGCTGCCCTTTTTCTGAATAATAAACCGTTTATTATTATTATTATTTATCCAAATTTGGAATGCAAAAATGGTCGAAACATTTTTCATAATACATATGAGAAGTTGCTTAATATTCTTCCACACAATTTAATAAACACTACATTATAATTATATACTACAACGTACTGCTGACCTGAAACATATTTTGTTATATATTCATTTATTACATCAAAATATATCCATGTTTTAGCGTTTTTCCTTTTAGATTAATTATATTTTATTAATTTGAAAGTATTGTGTATGAGTTGGAAGGGTAAAGATATAATATAGGTTTACAATAGCATAAAATAGTGTGTGTGTGTGTGTTAATGTTTTGAATTGTTTTGTGTGTACAATTACTGTGTGTATGTATATATATATATATATATATATATATATATATATATATATATATATATATATATATATATATATATATATATATGTGTGTATATTGTTTCTGTGTGCGTGTGTGTGCGTGTGTACAATTACTGTGTGTGTAGAGAGAGAGAAAGGTGTTTATACAGTGGACCCAGGCAAGATGGCGGTCGGGTGTAGAGGAGTGGCGGCAGCTCTGTTATTTTATCTAATTTTCGTTAACATTAGAGGTGCTTTGAACACCAACAACTTTCAAAACAAAAGGACAGGGTATTTATTGAAAGAATTACCGTTTTGCAGCAGTGTTGCCAGATCCGGTTGGGTCCCAGTATTTAGTCCCAGTCATTTATTGTACTTTATCACGATTATTTCCCGGTAGTTTGCCCAGGTTAGGTTCCGGTAGTTTGCCCAGGTTAGGTCCCGGTAGTCTGATGCGGTCTAGGTTAGGTTAGGTCAGGTCAGGTAAGGTCAGGCTAATTTCAAAATGCCCCATTTGAATATGACCTATCTTGGAAATGGGGCATTTGTGGAGGAAATGCCATAGAAGAAAATAGTCTTAGAATGGTCTAAATAAGTGGGTAATGAAGGTAGAAAAACCGTACGCAATAACGGTAATTCATTCAATATTTACCGAATAATCTTAATTGGTCTACTGCAATGTGGTGATGTCAACCCCAATCCAGGGCCTACAACTCCAACAAGAGACGAAATAGGCTTAGCCCAAGGACAACACAAAAAGAAGAGGAAGCCAAAACACCCATGTGCTGTCTGCAGTAAAGGGGTCATTCGCATCAGTAAGGCTGTGTCTTGTACTAATTGTAGTGAAAAGGTACATATTCGATGCATAAATAATGGAAAGTATAACAAACAAGGGTAAATATTGAATGAATTACCGTTATTGGGCACGTGTTTTCTACCTTCATTACCCACTTATTTAGACCATTCTAAGACTATTTTCTTCTATGGCATTTTCTCCGCAAATGCCCCATTTCCGAGATAGGGCATATTCAAATGGGGCATTTTGAAATTAGCCTGACCTGACCTAACCTAACCTAGATCGCATCAGACTACCGGGACCTAACCTGGGCAGACTACCGGGAAATAACCGTGGTAAAGTACAGAAAATGACCGGGGCAAAGTACTGGGACCTAGCCGGATCTGGCAACACTGCTACAAAACGGTAATTCTTTCAATAAATACCCAAACAAGCCATGATGGAAAGGGTAGGCAAATTAAGTTTCAAGTGTACAGTATGTAAACAGGGTGGACAAATTTACAGTGACATAGGCCTAGAGTCAATGTTATCTGTACCAAAGGAAAGGAAAAGAAATAAATGTGGCTATTGTGAAGGTAGGATTTATAAAAATAGTAAGATTACTGGGTGTAAATTGTGTGATAACCTATTTCATATTAAATGTTCAAAAAGTAGTAAAGCAATTCATGGGGAAGGTCAACTAGATTCATATTGCAATTTGTGCATATTTAAAGAGCTACCTTTTTAGAGTCAAGAAGATAGGAATTGGCCTAACCTTGCTCAAAGTGAAAATGTAGAACTTTTTGATATTGTTACACCCACAAGATCAGAAATACATTCATATAATTGTTTTGAAAATAAAGGTTTACATATGATTCACATAAATGCAAGATCTATGCTATCTAAGATGGAGGAGTTGAAAATACTAAAGCTTCAGTGATGTGTGTAACAGAAACATGGATTGACAAATCAGTAGAGGACTCTAAAATAAATATTCCAGGATACAATGTAGTAAGAAAAGACAGAAATAGAAATGGGGGTGGCGTGTGTATGTATATAAAAACAGAATTGGCATATAGCCATAGGGAAGATCTGATGAGAGACAACTTGGAGGCAGTCTGGTGTAGCATTCTTCTGCCTAAAACAAAACCCATGGTGATTGGATGTTGTTATAGACCTCCAGATCAGCATGGTTTCTTGGAACAGCTAGAGGAGTGCCTTACGGGTATTGGCTCTGAGTTCGAAGTGATAACTCTGGGAGACATGAATATATGTGTTCGAAAGAAATCTGGTGGTATTTATTGAAAGAATTACCGTTTTGCAGCAGTGTTGCCAGATCCGGCTGAGTCCCAGTATTTTGCCCAAGTCATTTATTGTACTTTATCACGATTATTTCCGGGTAGTTTGCCCAGGTTAGGTTCCGGTAGTCTGCCCAGGTTAGGTCCCGGTAGTCTGATGCGGTCTAGGTTAGGTTAGGTCAGGTCAGGTAAGGTCAGGCTAATTTCAAAGTGCCCCATTTGAATATGCCCTATTTTGGAAATGGGGCATTTGCAGAGGAAATGGGGCATTTGCAGAGGAAATGCCATAGAAGAAAATAGTATTAGAAAGGTCTAAATAAGTGGGTAATGAAGGTAGAAAAAACATACGCAATAACGGTAATTCATTCAATATTTACCAATCTGGTTTCTTGTATAACAGCTATACCAAAATGCTTGATAGACTAGGTATGAAACAAATTATTGAAAATGTAACCCGTGAAACTAGTACGTCGGCATCAGTAATTGATCACATCCTCTGTAGTAGAAAAGAGGCAATAAGTCAAAGTGGGGTTTTGATAGTAGGGATAAGTGATCATTATGTTACATACTGTACCAGAAAAATTGTAAAAGAGTCTGTAAGCAGCCATAATACAATTAAGATCAGCAGGTCATTAAAAAATTATAGCCCCCAAATTCTTAATGATAAGTTAGCAAAGATAAACTGGAGTGAAATGTACCGCTTTGAAACTGTGGATGAGGCCTGGAATTACTTTAAGAATATGTTTAACAAAGTTATTGATCAAGTAGCTCCCACAAAGGAAATTAGAATAAAACAGAACTGAACCTTGGATTGACGCTAATATTTTAGAAAGTTTAAAAGAAAGGGATCATCATCTTGACATATATAGAAAAGATAGTCAGAATCATGAAAAATATAAGAAGTTTTGTATAGCCAGAAACATCGCTCAAAGAAAAATGAAAAAGGCAAAAACAGAATATATGTCAAGTAAAATACAAGAATACAAGGGAAACAGCAAAAAAATTTGGCAACAACTAAAAAACCTATGCTACTCAAAGAAAACTAAAGAGGAAGCAAAACTAACATTGAAGATTGAAAATGAAATATGTTTTGATGATAATATGATAGCTTCATTTTTTAATAAATTTTTTACGACAGTGGCCTCAGCATTAGTTAGAAATTTACCGAAAGCCCCCTCATTTTTTAGCACTAACACTTATGCGTTTAAAGAATTCTACAGATCAAGAGGAGTCACTGAAAATGAATTTAGCATTAAGGAAGTATCAGTGGAATATGTTTTCAAACTAATACAGGAACTAGGGGTAAATAAGAGCACTGGGCCTCATGGTTTATCTGCTAGATTTATAAAGGATGGAGCTACAGTACTCAAAGGGCCTATAACATATATTATAAATTTTTCAATTCGAACTAGTGAGGTTCCAGCAGGGTTAAAAGTAGCAAGAGTTAAACCCCTTTATAAGAAAAATAACAGATTAGAAGTAGGGAACTATAGACCAGTAAGCATTTTGAATGTAATTTCAAAATTATTAGAAAAAGCAGTTCATGATCAGCTTTCCAACTAGCCTACCTGGTCAATAATAATCTAATATACGAATTTCAGTCAGGCTTTAGAGGAAATCATTCCACAGATACTGGCCTAATATATCTGTCCGACATGTTAAAGGAAAATATTTCTAAAGGTAAACTCACAGGACTTGTATTTTTAGATCTACAGAAAGCATTCGATACAGTAGATCATATGATATGTAATAAATTGAAGGCTATGGGGATAAAATCTGTGGAGTGGTTTCATTCATATTTGACTGGCAGGAAGCAATTTGTAGAGGTAAATGGATGTATTTCAGACCCCGGTTTTATAACATGCGGAGTGCCGCAAGGTAGTATTTTAGGACCCTTACTTTTCTTGTGCTATGTAAATGACATGTCTATCAGTGTAACATGTAATTTACTCTTATATGCTGATGACAGCATCTTATTAGTTTCACACAAAGATGCAGATGTAGTATCAAATAAATTAGGAAATGAACTTGAATCCTGTAACAGATAGATGATTGATAACAAGTTGTCTCTTCACTTAGGGAAGACTGAGACCATGCTGGTAGGATCAAGATCAAAGTTGAAAAGGGTGAAGAACTTCTCAATATGTTGCAATAATCAAATGATCAAAGGTGTAAAATCAGTTAAATATTTAGGAATAACCTTGGACCAATTTTTAACTGGTGATTTAATTTTTCAGTCCATCATAAAGAAAGTAAATTCCAGAATAAGATTCCTATATAGACAAGCTATCTCTTTTAATCAAAATGTCAAGAAAACACTATGCTCAGCCTTAATCCAACCTCACTTTGATTACGCCTGCTCATCATGGTATTCAGGACTGTCCAGAAAAGCTAAAAATCAACTGCAAACAACACAAAACAGAGTGGTCAGATTTATTTTAGGTTTGGGTCCAAGAAGTCACATTGGGATGACTGAACTCGAGAAAGTCAACATGCTGAAGGTGGAAGACAGAGTGAAACAGCTCAAATTAAATCATGTAAATAATGTCTATAATAATACTGCACCACCATATCTTTCTGATAACTTTCACAGGAATAGAAATGTACAGTCAATAAGAACTCGACGTAGTGAGCACAACTTTATAGTTCCAGCTATTGCAGGATCGGCCGTGCATTCTTTTTATTACACAGCTATAAAAGCTTGGAATGAACTGCCAAACATCATACAAGGTATCCAGGCAAGTGGTAGATTTAAAACAGCAGTGAAAAGACACCTTGTTGAACAAAGTGGAGAGAGAGAAATGTCTAACTTTGTATACTACTAATTCTGTACTGTATGGGAACACCAACAAGGTTATCCATTTAAATGTTATACTTAGGAAATGATTTTTAAGTGTAAATATGTATAGATTTTTATAAATGCTATATAGTACATAGCTATGGATAAGAATATTGTATTTTATAATGCTGAGGAAAATGTGGTGCTAAAAGTGGGGAATCTTCCTAGAACACAGGGGTGGGATCTTCAAAGCATCGTAACCGCAGTTATGATTCTCGTAGCGCCATATTTGCTCGTAAGTTGTTCATAACCGCTACGATCGTATCTTCAAAGCCTCGTAAGGGAGTTTCCGTCCGCCATTATGCGCCATATTTGCTCGTAGCGCTACGAGAACTGAAAAGCACCCTTTAGGCTGATAGCAGGGTCGCGTAGTCGATAAACAACCCGTAAATAGTGAGATTTGAGTTTATTTACACTTGGCGCGGCCGACACAGGCGACATAATGGTTGTTGTTGTTGTCACTTATAGGTAAATATAAACAAGAGAAGGGGATTCAGTGAGCAGCTTTGGAGAATGGAGCTACAAGTGTCAATTTAAACTGATGCACTGTGAAATAAAAAGTTACAAATACTTTTTTTGTGTATCATTACTTTTGGAGTGTTTAAGAATAATAGGATATAATGGTGACTTACTAATTGCAGGAAAGTGGCTTCCAGTTACCTGCAAACAAAGCAGAAATTCTTCATTGCATAGTTAGACCTAACTTAATCCATGTAGTATGAGTCTTTAATCCATAGTCCTTTGCATGAAGTGGATATTATTAAGGTTAATAAACTTTCTTTATGATTGATTGACTTTCTAATGAAAATATTACAAGCACATTAATGTGATGTGTGAGCTGGTAACATTTAAATAACTGGAATTATATACCTACTGATATATACTGGAGATGTGTAAAAGGTTGACCATATTCCCGAATCTAAAGACAAAAATATGTCTCAGAATTAACTAATACAAATATTATCATGTTGTAAAAGTCTCAATAACATGTACCGTACATGAACCTTACCAACCAATTCAATTAATTTTATTGAACAGTATAATTTAATACATAATTTTCACCTGTTCTCATATTACATAAGACTTGTATTTTTCTAAAATAAATGCTTTTCAACAGCATATAACAAATATGTGACTGGTATTGGTTTTTCTAAATGTTTTAATTATAAACTATAAAAAAACCTACATTTTATTTACATATGACACGTGTAAAGTTTACAGAAATCCATGATACCTCCCTAGCTATTTGTACTATTAGTTTCCTGCATTATCACAGTTCATTACATTATATATACCTGAGTAAAAACCTGAAAATTTATGATATTGGAAAGCTGTTTGAACTCATGTACTTTCCAACAATGACTGAAAACAAAAAAACACCAATTCCTTAATTAATGACTACAGTACTTGTTTGGCACTCTTCACATTGCTTAGACATATCACAAATATGGCAGAGAAATTATTAAAATACAATAAGATTAAAGCCACAGTACGGCATAAGTATATCCTTATAGTTAATCTTCGAACATTGATATGTAAATAAAACTAAGACATTAATATTATTAGCCAAAAAAAAGTTTATTTTACTCAAAGAATAATAAATCTAACATGAAATGTGAATGTTAAAAGCTATATTTGAAAGACAAAATATATAATGAAAATAAATAATGTAATTTCTTAAAAAACATCAGCAGAAGTTAACAATAATTTAGACTGAAACCTACACACAAACCACACAACTAAAAACATACTTGCACACTAATAACTCTGTCACAAAATATAACACAACTTAAACCACACTAATCATTAAAAAAAAAAATCACACACACAAAACGAATCACCTTTTCTCGATAGCCTTTTTAATGTTCACCAAAGTTTCTGATATTGTGGCTATATTTTCTGCAAGATCCATCAAAATATCCCTTATAGTCTTATGGACAACTAGTATATCTGGAGGTAGTGTAGCTTCCAGATGAGCTGTCACACCTCCAGCTGACCTAGAGGAAGGGCGACTTGAGGCTAAAGAGCTGTGGTACGAATGCTCCTCACTTGGTGGTAGGTTTTACCAGCTTTGGCAAGCTGTCGCCAGTCAAAACCTCACAGTCTTCCACTGTAACTGGCCCGAAGTCCTGCCAACTTGGCCCAGGTCTAGGTGAAGGGGCCCTTGATGGCAGTCCTGGGTCATCCACATCACCTTATTTTGAAATTATGAAAATTAGCAACTTTCATATAATTTTAGAGAAATATTAAGGATTATCGTTATGAATTAAAATTGTAAAGTCACTCTTAAAGAAAGCAGTATATAATTAGTCATACATATAAGTACTGCAATTTTTACTTGGTTAAAGTACTCATATGATAATTATGGAATCCAACAAAGCATCACAAATTTAGTTTTGATTAACATGGCTCCAATTTTTTCGACTACATGAACTGCTAACAGGAGTTATTTATATGATACACAAAATGTATAAATCACTATGTACTTGACTCCTGTATATTGGGTCATCACTGTATACATGTACCGTATTTACTGAAGGTATGGATATATGAGAACATCTTGTATATTTGTTCCTAGGACTAAGTTACTAAGGCCTTATGATTTGCACTGTTTAACTTTGAATGGAATTGAGAGGTAATACTGCTCAAAATGTATGTTTTATATATATAAACTCTCAATGTAATTACTTCACATAGTGCCAATGAGGGAAGATTTCCATATTACTAGCCTAGATGAACAGCAGGATATTATTTACTGTTATATACTGTACATACTGCCTGGGTCTTGGAGTCCACAGAAATACCCGACACTTGTACTTCTTTAATGACTTGAGCCATAGCCTCTTCTATGTGGGTGAATGTCTTTGTGTCACTAGTGTCACCACCTGAAATATAACGAAAAATGGTACATAATTCAATAACAAAGCAGAACCAAGCAGAATAAATTACAATACCTGCTGGTTATTGTATTAAAATGGTACTGTATGTAAATCAGACAATGGACACTCACCCCCCCCCATCCTTCAACCTATGTGTGCCCATGCCAACAGCTGAATCCATAATATAAATAATGCTTATATAATTTATTTCCTTGATCTGTCTTTCAATAAAACTGTTTGAAGTCTTAGTTATTATATTGCACTTGCCAGATTTCACTACATATGGTATATTTCTGCCTGTTACTTGGTAATGGCAATCAACTGTACAGATTTTGAGATTAATATAGAAACTACTGTAGGTAGGTGTAAAGGAAATAAAACTGTGACAGTAGAAGTTAAAATAATATAATGTCCTCCCAGTCAATGTCTTTGATTTATTTTCATGACAACCAGCTACCAGTAAACTATTTGTATCATGCTGTTCTTGATTTACAGTACGTAACCTAACCTATCTTAAACTAAACTAGCCAAACCTAACCTAACCAAAAATCTATATACAATATACCAGTGATTGGCGTGATATTAAAAATATACCCGGGGGGGGGGGGGGGGGGGGTCAGCTGCCTTATCTCCACTGTTGTGTTAAATGTTTATCAACACAGTATAATAATTCACTTACCTATCTTTTGCTGTTAATTCCTGTCTGATGTAACTTGGTGACTGTGTCATCTCTATCAGCTGGTGGTGAGACAATGTTTATTTGTTGACATTGTAATACTACGTTATGATTGGCTTACAGTACCAAGGACATATTGTTTCCTTCATTGTGATTGGGTGAGAGCCAGTCAGCTGGGTGGCGGGATGAACAAAACACACGGAACCAAACGGGCAGCGACGCTCACTACGAGGCTATCATCGTGAGCTACGATGGAGGTTATGAAGCTTTGGAGATACCAACTTATGATCCTCGTAAGTCACGATCAAATATGGCGGCTACGAGAGAGTAAAGGTGATTGTAGCAACACCAACTTACGATGCTTTGAAGATCCCACCCCAGCTCTGTTGTACATGTAAATTGTCCTGGGTAATTGTTTTTGTGTTGTTAGCTTGATGTTTGCGTCAATGAGTACCATCTCATGGTCACTAAGACCAGGGGTGGGATCTTCAAAGCATCGTAAGTTGGTGTTGCTACAATCACCTTTACTCTCTCGTAGCCGCCATATTTGATCGTGACTTACGAGGATCATAAGTTGGTATCTCCAAAGCTTCATAACCTCCATCGTAGCTCACGATGATAGCCTCGTAGTGAGCGTCGCTGCCCGTTTGGTTCCGTGTGTTTTGTTCATCCCGCCACCCAGCTGACTGGCTCTCACCCAATCACAATGAAGGAAACAATATGTCCTTGGTACTGTAAGCCAATCATAACGTAGTATTACAATGTCAACAAATAAACATTGTCTCACCACCAGCTGATAGAGATGACACAGTCACCAAGTTACATCAGACAGGAATTAACAGCAAAAGATAGGTAAGTGAATTATTATACTGTGTTGATAAACATTTAACACAACAGTGGAGATAAGGCAGCTGACCCCCCCCCCCCCCCCCCCGGGTATATTTTTAATATCACGCCAATCACTGGTATATTGTATATAGATTTTTGGTTAGGTTAGGTTTGGCTAGTTTAGTTTAAGATAGGTTAGGTTACGTACTGTAAATCAAGAACAGCATGATACAAATAGTTTACTGGTAGCTGGTTGTCATGAAAATAAATCAAAGACATTGACTGGGAGGACATTATATTATTTTAACTTCTACTGTCACAGTTTTATTTCCTTTACACCTACCTACAGTAGTTTCTATATTAATCTCAAAATCTGTACAGTTGATTGCCATTACCAAGTAACAGGCAGAAATATACCATATGTAGTGAAATCTGGCAAGTGCAATATAATAACTAAGACTTCAAACAGTTTTATTGAAAGACAGATCAAGGAAATAAATTATATAAACATTATTTATATTATGGATTCAGCTGTTGGCATGGGCACACATAGGTTGAAGGATGGGGGGGGGGGGAGTGTCCATTGTCTGATTTACATACAGTACCATTTTAATACAATAACCAGCAGGTATTGTAATTTATTCTGCTTGGTTCTGCTTTGTTATTGAATTATGTACCATTTTTCGTTATATTTCAGGTGGTGACACTAGTGACACAAAGACATTCACCCACATAGAAGAGGCTATGGCTCAAGTCATTAAAGAAGTACAAGTGTCGGGTATTTCTGTGGACTCCAAGACCCAGGCAGTATGTACAGTATATAACAGTAAAAAATATCCTGCTGTTCATCTAGGCTAGTAATATGGAAATCTTCCCTCATTGGCACTATGTGAAGTAATTACATTGAGAGTTTATATATATAAAACATACATTTTGAGCAGTATTACCTCTCAATTCCATTCAAAGTTAAACAGTGCAAATCATAAGGCCTTAGTAACTTAGTCCTAGGAACAAATATACAAGATGTTCTCATATATCCATACCTTCAGTAAATACGGTACATGTATACAGTGATGACCCAATATACAGGAGTTAAGTACATAGTGATTTATACATTTTGTGTATCATATAAATAACTCCTGTTACCAGTTCATGTAGTCAAAAAAATTGGAGCCATGTTAATCAAAACTAAATTTGTGATGCTTTGTTGGATTCCATAATTATCATATGAGTACTTTAACCAAGTAAAAATTGTAGTACTGCTGCTGTACTTATATGTATGACTAATTATATACTGTACTGCTTTCTTTAAGAGTGACTTTACAATTTTAATTCATAACGATAATCCTTAATATTTCTCTAAAATTATATGAAAGTTGTTAATTTTCATAATTTCAAAATAAGGTGATGTGGATGACCCAGGACTGCCATCAAGGGCCCCTTCACCTAGACCTGGGCCAAGTTGGCAGGACTTCGGGCCAGTTACAGTGGAAGACTGTGAAGTTTTGACTGGCGACAACTTGCCGAAGCTGGTAAAACCTACCACCAAGTGAGGAGCATTCGTACCACAGCTCTTTAGCCTCAAGTCGCCCTTCCTCTAGGTCAGCTGGAGGTGTGACAGCTCATCTGGAAGCTATGCTAGCTCCAGATATACTAGTTGTCCATAAGACTATAAGGGATATTTGGATGGATCTTGCAGAAAATATAGCCACAATATCAGAAACTTTGGTGAACATTAGAAAGGATATCGAGAAAAGGTGATTTGTTTTCAAGTGTGTTTTGTTGTGTGTGTGTGATTTTTTTTTTAATGATTAGTGTGGTTTAAGTTGTGTTATATTTTGTGACAGAGTTATTAGTGTGCAAGTATGTTTTTAGTTGTGTGGTTTGTGTGTAGGTTTCAATCTAAATTATTAAAGTTAAAGTTGCAGGGTTTCAGTTCTGGCACTATCTCTGATGAGATACTCTCCCAAACGTCAGCCAGGCAAGCCCAACTCCCCACCATGGCAGTAACCCCCCAGTAAACAGTTTTAAACTCTCGGACCTGGGCGAGGCTCGATCTGCCGACCTCACGGATGCGAGGCCAACGCGTTACCACTGTACTAGCCAGGGGCTGTTATTGTTAACTTCTGCTTATGTTTTTTAAGAAATTACATTATTTATTTTCATTATATATTTTGTCTTTCAAATATAGCTTTTAACATTCACATTTCATGTTAGATTTATTATTCTTTGAGTAAAATCAACTTTTTTTTCATGCATTCTTATCTTTGGCTAATAATATTAATGTCTTAGTTTTATTTACATATCAAGGTTCAAAGATTAACTATAAGGATATACTTATGCCGTACTGTGGCTTTAATCTTATTGTATTTTAATAATTTCTCTGCCATATTTGTAATATGTCCAAGCAATGTGAAGAGTGCCAAACAAAGTACTGTAGTCATTAAGGAATTGGTGTTTTTTTGTTTTCAGTCATTGTTGGAAAGTACATGAGTTCAAACAGCTTTCCAATATCATAAATTTTCAGGTTTTTACTCAGGTATATATAATGTAATGAACTGTGATAATGCAGGAAACTAATAGTACAAATAGTTAGGGAGGTATCATGGATTTCTGTAAACTTTACACGTGTCATATGTAAATAAAATGTAGGTTTTTTTATAGTTTATAATTAAAACATTTAGAAAAACCAATACCAGTCACATATTTGTTATATGCTGTTGAAAAGCATTTATTTTAGAAAAATACAAGTCTTATGTAATATGAGAACAGGTGAAAATTATGTATTAAATTATACTGTTCAATAAAATTAATTGAATTGGTTGGTAAGGTTCATGTACGGTACATGTTATTGAGACTTTTACAACATGATAATATTTGCATTAGTTAATTCTGAGACATATTTTTGTCTTTAGATTCGGGAATATGGTCAACCTTTTACACATCTCCAGTATATATCAGTAGGTATATAATTCCAGTTATTTAAATGTTACCAGCTCACACATTACATTAATGTGCTTGTAATATTTTCATTAGAAAGTCAATCAATCATAAAGAAAGTTTATTAACCTTAATAATATCCACTTCATGCAAAGGACTATGGATTAAAGACTCATACTACATGGATTAAGTTAGGTCTAACTATGCAATGAAGAATTTCTGCTTTGTTTGCAGGTAACTGGAAGCCACTTTCCTGCAATTAGTAAGTCACCATTATATCCTATTATTCTTAAACACTCCAAAAGTAATG
Source organism: Petrolisthes cinctipes (assembly GCA_033782935.1). NCBI lineage: Eukaryota > Metazoa > Arthropoda > Malacostraca > Decapoda > Porcellanidae > Petrolisthes > Petrolisthes cinctipes. The sequence continues at coordinate 21,923 of JAWQEG010006548.1, forward strand.
ATACACAAAAAAAGTATTTGTAACTTTCTATTTCACAGTGCATCAGTTTAAATTGACACTTGCATCTCCATTCTCCTAAGCTGCTCACTGAATCCCCTCCTCTTGTTCATATTTACCTATAAGTGACAACAACAACAACCATTATGTCGCCTGTGTCGGCCGCGCCAAGTGTAAATAAACTCAAATCTCACTATTTACGGGTTGTTTATCGACTACGCGACCCTGCTATCAGCCTAAAGGGTGCTTTTCAGTTCTCGTAGCGCTACGAGCAAATATGGCGCATAATGGCGGACGGAAACTCCCTTACGAGGCTTTGAAGATACGATCGTAGCGGTTATGAACAACTTACGAGCAAATATGGCGCTACGAGAATCATAACTGCGGTTACGATGCTTTGAAGATCCCACCCCTGAGTCGCTTGGGATGCTCTCTGATAAGCGTACACGCCAAAACAAGCGTACATATGCTTGTGTACACACTGAGAGGGCTGCATATACGTGTCTTTCATGACAATTCATGCCTTGTATGACACTTTAGTGCATTTATATATTTTGTTTACACACAAACACATGCAGACAGACACCAAATCATATGGAAATGCACATACAAGCACGCACATACGCAAATACGCACACGTGACACGAGTACATACATGACTTGTATGACACTTCCTATTGTTTTTACTGCACTTATATATATTTTTTACACACAAACACGTACAGAAAGACACCAAACCATATGGAAATGCACATACAAGCACGCACATATGCATATATATACATTTTCTCATTTTTTTGGGGGGTTTTATGGGTAACTATTTTATTACTCTTGGCGCTGCTGTACGCAAACCAGTTGACTTAGGAAACTTTAGTTTACAGATTCTGGTGTATAAAATCAAGCTCTACAAATCTGTAATAAAAAAATTTACCTAAACAAAACTTTAAAAATCACCCTGTTTTTGCGGTTCACGCTCCAGTAGCGGTAGGGGAATTGCGGTTCTTAGGGGTTAAGGCCTCCATAGACTATATTTCATGCCTGCGAAAACTAGGTGACTGTGCAATCATTTAAATTTGCCACACACTATAGTCTTTTCAAAATATACTGAGTGCTGAGGCGTTGGCTGTTGGGAGGTTTTTCCCTTCCGCAATGTTGCCAAATCAGACCAATACACTTCACTCACTCTCTCATATCAGCTATTTGCTGATGCTAAATTAATCAAAATTAATACGTATACATTTACTTCACTACTAAGGCCATGTAGGTATATGAAAGTATCATTTACTTCTCATATTAACAATGATAATATATATATGTATCACAACACTGGACAGAATATTCTTCCAACGTTGCTAGTACACCAAGGGTGAGTGTACTCAGGTATAAGTGTGTAAACTCCACCTGTCAACTCAGGTCACTACCGTCACTTTCCCTCTGGTTACCACTCAAGATGGAGCAGCACCTCTGCTACTTGCTATCATGTTTTACATAGTAGAGAAAGAGAGAACTTATTTATAATGTAAATAAGTACTATTTAGAAGAGAAAGTAAACAGAGGACCTATCACTGGACCATTACCAACAGTGGTGGTGGTGAGGAATAAAAGTCGAATCAAACAAAAAATTATGTTATATCCTCAGAAAAGTGTTGCATTTATAATACAACATAATGTGTCAACAGAAAAGGAAAGATTTACTTCTATATTTTGTTGTTAACGGCAAGCTATATATATAGGCAACAGATTAGAGAGAGAACAGGCGGTGGGTTAGTGAGGGCTGGCTGTCATTTTTAATGAGGATCTAATCCCATAATTGTCCAGACGAGATCTGGCAACGTAGCAGTCAGGGAAATCTCGGAAGTGGCCAACGCCTTAGCGCTCAGTATATTTCAAAAAGACTATAGTAAGAATACTGCACTGAGCAGTCACCACACATTATCATGCATCACTACAAGCGCGTGATTGACGAAAAGCTTGTTGGATATTGTTGAGTCATTTGTGCAAACCATCAATCACACACACACACCACGGTTATGCCTGCACAACCACCCAGTTTGCACAGGCATGATTCATAGTCTATGGAGGCCTTTACGGCTGTCCAGGCACTATCAAACGTAAATTTACCAAATAATACATCTTTCTTTTCTGCAACACTTGTCACCATCACCAGCAACTCTGCTCTAAAGTCTAAACTGCAATTAGTTTCATGAAAAGCTATTTTGTGCTGAAGTGGCTGTATTTTACAGCCTCTTGCACTTAACATTCATCATATGTATAATATTTACTTATTGCGGTCCGCCATTGTTGTTATGTTGGTATTTGTACACGTCTCGGTAGTCTCTCAAATTCAACACTCAACAGGCCAGCTGCCCCAATCACTGCTCTGGACTTGGCTGTCTTGCTTGGATACCAAGACGGTGTTGGTTTCAGCGGCTGACAGAAAGGCAGTATATACCGCCCACCAAATCTTGTATGTTTCACCCAAACAATCTTCGTATCCGATGACCAACCAAAAGACGTCTCTGGTCCCTCCTTACGACCAAGGATGATAGGCTATAGTCTATCATCTTTGCTTACGACTGACTAGTGACTACGGATTGTTTCAAACAATTCGTAGTCACTAGTCAGTCGTTTGTTTGAAGTTTGAACATCGGTGGAGGTGGTCAGTCTTATCAGGGTGGGACTACCTTACGACGGGAATAACTCAGTTATAGCCGACTGTGGGACTAAACTTTATTTAATAAGATATGACCAGTTTTGAACATCCGGCCCCTGTAAATTGGAATAAGCATGTATGTGTACATACATTATACACTAATAATATTATACAACAATTATTGGTAAAGGTACAGAAGTGGACCTTACTGTATAATAGATATTTTACTGTCATTACCCACTATTTCGGACCATTCTAAGACACTTTTCTTCTATGGTTTTTCTTCCTCAAATGCCCCGTTTCCAAGATAGGGCATATTCAAATGGGGCATTTTCAAATTAGCCTGACCTTACTTGACCTGACCTAACCTAACCTAACCTAGACCTCATCAGACTACCGGGACCTAACCTGGGCAAACTACAGGGAAATAATCGTGATAAAGTACAATAAATGACAGGGGTAAAATACTAGGACCCAGCCGGATCTGGCAACACTGCTGAATTCAGGTCCACTTCTGTACTAATACCCAATTATTTTACAGAAGTTTTTTAGTATTTATCCAAATTTGGAATACAAAAATGGTCGCATTATTTATCAAAATGAATATAAATTGCTGGTTAGATACATCCGAACTGAATAAACACTACCTTATAACTTACTGCTGACCTGAAACACATGTTGTTATATATTCATTTATTACATCTAAATATATCCATGTTTTAGTGTTTTTCCTTTTAGATTAATTACATTTTATTAATTTGAAAGTATTGTGTATGAGTTGGAAGGGTAAAGATATAATATAGGTTTACAATAGCATAAAATAGTGTGTGTGTGTGTGTGTGTGTGAAGGTTTGATAATGTTTTGAATTGTGTGTTTGTGTGTGTGTGTGTCCACTTCCTGTGTGTGTAGAGAGATTGAGAAAAGTGTTTATACAGTAAAGAGTGTATGTGTGTATGTATGTTAAACTTTGGTAAACTATTGTGTGTGTTTATGTGTAAATTCCGTGTGTGTGTTTCCTGACCATACCAGGAAACAAACTCCGGTAAATATTGAATGAATTACCGTTATTGCGTATGGTTTTTCTACCTTCATTACCCACTTATATAGACCATTCTAAGACTATTTTCTTCTATGGCATTTTCTCCTCAAATTCCCCATTTACAAGATAGGGCCCCTATATTCAAATGGGGCATTTTGAAATTAGCCTGACCTGACCTTACCTGACCTGACCTAACCTAACCTAGACCGCATCAGACTACCGGGACCTAACCTGGGCAAACTACCGGAACCTAACCTGGGCAAACTACCGGGAAATAATCGTGATAAAATACAATAAATGACTGGGGCAAAATACTGGGACCCAGCCGGATCTGGCAACACTGCTGCAAAACGGTAATTCTTTCAATAAATACCCAAACTCCTTTCATATAGTTGGTGTTTCGTGGCAGTATTTGAAGGACTCATATATCTCCAATTTTCTGACTACGTCACACACACGGTTCCTTAAATTAATAAACCTTTTCCAGAATTTGGTTTAGCTAAGTATACGTAAATAATTAAAGAGAGAAAATGGAATTTGTTAATGAGAGAAAACTGTACTTATTTATTCCTATACTATTTTAAACTGCCAGGCTAATTACGATAAAATAAATAATGAATTGAAGAAGAGAATCTGTTTTTGGTACATTGGAGTGCCTTGATTCCTTCAAAGTATGTCAGGAAACACACACACAAACACACACGGAATTTACACACATACACACACAATAGTTTACCAAAGTTTGATATACATGCATACATACATACATACATACATACACACTGTATAAACACCTTTCTCTCTCTCTCTACACACACAGGAATTGTACACACACACACACAGAAACTATACACATATTCACACACACAGTAATTGTACACACAAAACAATTCAAAACATTAACACACACACACACACACACTATTTTATGCTATTGTAAACCTATATTATATCTTTACCCTTCCAACTCATACACAATACTTTCAAATTAATAAAATATAATTAATCGTAGATGGAAAAACACTAAAACATTAAAATATTTAGATGTAATCAATGAATTTATAACAACATGTATTTCAGGTCAGCAGTAAGTTGTCGTATATAATATAGTATGTATACCTATAGTCGGCGTGCTACGTCTTCTATTTATCGATCTGTGTTAAATTTCGACCATTTTTGCATTCCAAATTTGGATAAACACTTAAAAAGAACTTGTTGAAAATAAATGTTGGATCTTGTTATAAGTGTATAATTACGCGTATTCCATAATTTCCAGGGGCAGGATTTTCAAAACTGGTCATATTGTTGTGATCCCAATCACTCCTTTATCCTCATGCTCCCTTGCCCACACACCCGGGTAGCATATTCGTGAACTTTATACGGGTATATGTCAGTGCTTGGTTAGGTTAGGTCCAGTTTAGGTTAGGTTAGGTTTATTTCATATCAGGTAAAATCAGCTAGGAAAGAGAATGAAACTATTTCAAAGGTTATACCATGGTTGGTTTTATCGTTATAACCCAAACGTTATTCTCCTTCCAACCACCATGATTTTGGCCCAGCAGTAAGTGGTGATGGCAAGTAGCCCGCCAGACTTCACGAAAATGCATCCGGGCAAGGCCAAGAGATATATCTCTTGGCCTTGCATCCGGGTATCGTGTCCCGGCCGCATATCCACGAACAGCTGTACCCAAGGATGATAGACTAGTCTATTATCCTTCTTAGCTGTACCCCACTATAGCTGCCATGGAGGTAGTATAAGTGGAGGCGCCATGGCTCACTAATCCAGATGGGAGTAAAGTGAAGCCGCCGAACTGTCATTTTCGGCGCCTTCAATATGGCGGACACCAAGATATGTTTCAGTAAAAGTGGACTTCTGACCTGACATACAAAGGTATGCGCCATCTTGAAGGCGCCGGAAATGACAGATTGATGGCTTCACAAATCAACAGGTCCTACTGGCGCCTCCACCTATATAGCTCCATGATCGCAGCAGCCGCGAAAATGGCCTCTGGCTGCCAGTGGCAAGAAGGGGTAACTCGCTCAAACCTTCGCTACCGCACCATCCTCCTCTTCACTCTCTCGCACTGTTTCGCTACTCGCGCAATTATGCACTCCCTTACCATCTTTTAAATTCTATGCTATTGATATATTTACTGCCTGCCACACCACCTAGCTGCGGTACACAAGTAACCTCCTACCTCCAGCCAACTCTCCAGCAGCGACTACGGCACGCCAGCATATTACCATATAATGTGTAACCTTATGTACTACCAATAAACTGCATTGTGTATCCTAGAGTCTGTTCACTCCGGGTAGCAACGCAAGGCAAACCTCGTTGTTTCAATTGATCTTGGGTACACCTTCCACGTAAGTCTCGACACACGTCCACACAACTCCACCACTCCTTTCTCCAAGCCACGTGTTGTTATTGGACCACTCTCCAAGCTACACAACTACACAACTCCACTCTCCATCCCACGTGTTGCTGCTGGACCACTCTCTAAGCCACACAACTACACAACTCCACTCTCCATCCCACGTGTTGCTGCTTGACCACTCTCTAAGCTACACAACTACACAACTCCACTCTCCATCCCACGTGTTGCTGCTTGACCACTCTCTAAGCTACACAACTACACAACTCCACTCTCCATCCCACGTGTTGCTGCTGGACCACTCTCTAAGCTACACAACTACACAACTCCACTCTCCATCCCACGTGTTGCTCCTAGACCACTCTCCTGCTCCAAAACATACACTCCACTCTCCACCCCACATGGACCACTCTCCAGCTCCACAACACGCGCCACTCTCCCCACCTTGTGTCGCTCCACCGCTCCACTCCACGCCTCTACGCCACTCACGACGTCGCCACCAGTACACGAGGTATTTATACACAAACAACATACACTATTCCCTCCCTGTTATTTATTTTTTGGCTCTATGTCCCCAGTGTTCTTCCCCCTCCACCACTCTTAACGTAACGTCCCCCATTTCACTTCCTTTTCCACCGACGTCACCTTTCTATTTACACCTACTGTACTTATCTCCTTCCTCTCCCTCACATGCCCGCTACTCAGCCGCTCCACACTCTCATCTCCACCCAGCCACACACACACACACCATGCTCCACGCAATCTCCTCCACACCCACACCCTTGCACTACCCAGGAACACAACCACATCACGCAGACACCACACCTTTTCCACACTCGCTGCCCTCACCACGTCTTCCGACACCACATTTCTCATTTCACACCTACATCCACACCCCTACCTCGCCACCCTTACCTACCACACCACCCTCTCCCCTGTATCAGCCTCACCCCTACCCCTGAGTACTCACCCTCACCCCTACCACCCCACACATCTACTCCACACCCTCCACCACTGGTACACGCTCCACAAGCATTCCACGACACCATACCGCACACACAACCCACACCATCATACCTTGTTATTTCAATATTTAAGACTAAAATTAATACATAAATTAATACATTGATACATACAAAAGACGGTGTCTGAATATGAACTATGTGACATTCAACTCAAATCAAGTGTGTGTGTGTATGTGTGTGTGTGTTGGAGGCGGGGATGTGAAGTGATTTGATTTTAGAAACAAAAACGATTCGCCTACACTAAGTCTAAATAAGCCCTGAATTTTGGCAAGAAAGTAAGGCATTTTTGCCACTGAAATGAGAGAGGTCGCTATAGCATTGACCCTAATGTACCCCCATCATAGAGACTACTATTCCGTCCCATATTTGGTAGACAGAGAGCGGCCTCAGTTTGGGGGCCAATCAACGTACAGCTGGTCACACTCCCGTGAGGCCCACCCAGTGTTGTCAACGTTGGCCGAGATATTAACCCCGAGGGCCCGAAACACTAGTTGAGAGTTCTGCTGGCTCGAACCTTTCACTGGTGGGAGGGAGAAGTGAGGAGGGATTTGAGGAGGGTAGGGAGGGGTGTAGGTGAAAAATTATTCTTGGGGAGGTGAAAATTGAGTGGAAGCTTTAATAAAAAGTACGAAAATACACCTGGTTATCAATTATTTATATACTGACATTCGTGTCAATTATTAACATCATTAAAGGTTAGATTAACTTTTTAATATTATGATGTAACACAAAAACAACTGAGGTAACATTATTGTATACTTTATTCGTATAGTATTCAATGGTTATTATCAAGCACTAAACACTGAAAAATACTTACATAATAACTGAATAAGAATCATGAACCAGAATGCTTTTTTTTTAAATGAAACAATTGTGAATAGCTTTATATTACATGTGTCAAGTGTTGATACCACTAATAACACACACTTCCATTTCCCCCGTATCTACCCAACAGTTTACAATCGTCGTGTCAAATAATTATCAAGGCTCTCATTATTCCCTCACATGATAACAGCCTTGTATTGGTGAGAGTGTAAACAAATTATACGCCCTTCGAATAGTGGCAAGAATGGATTATAGTATTACAAAAAAATTCGATGAAGATATAAGTTTACCAACAGCACGAAGAGAATCTATCATATTGTTAAACACTGCATTATTTACGACACCTTACTGCTTACATGAAACACAAGTTGTTATATATTCATTTATTACATCAAAAATATATCCACGTTTTAATGTTTTTCCTTTCAGATTAATTACATTTTATTAATTTGAAAGTATTGTGTATGAGTTGGAAGGGTAAAGATATAATATAGGTTTACAATAGCATAAAATAGTGTGTGTGTGTGTGTGTGAAGGTTTGTTAATGTTTTTAATTGCTTTGTGTGTACAATTACTGTGTGTATGTGTATGTGTGAGTGTGTGGGTGTGTGTGTGTAGATACATATATGTGTATAGTTTCTGTGTGAGTGTGTACAATTCCTGTGTGTGTAGAGAGAGAGAAAGGTGTTTATACAGTGTGTATGTATGTATGTGTGCATGTATATTAAATTTTGGTAAACTATTGTGTGTGTATGTGTGTAAATTCCGTGTGTGTTTCCTGACATACTTTGAAGGAATCAAGGCACTCCAATGTACCAAAAACAGATTCTCTTCTTCAATTCATTATTTATTTTATTGTAATTAGCCTGGCAGTTTAAAATAGTATAGGAATAAATAAGTACAGTTTTCTCTCATTAATAAGTAACTGGTATATGTAAAATGTGTATGTATGTGTATAATTATATACTAATGATATATATTTTTTTTTTTTTTTTTTTTTTTTTTACTGGCCTATCGACCATGGTGTTGGTCATTAAGGCCTTTTATTTTATTTTATTTTATTTTATTTTATTTTATTTTATTTTTTTATTTTATTTTTTTATTATTATTGTAATTTTAACTTTCTGCATATTATTTTATGCATAATATTAATAATATTATATGTGCACTTTTCCTCAGCATGGCCAGGAGTCGCGCACCTGCCACACACTGGAGAAGAAGCCTTACAAGTTCGATTTCCGTGTCCATAAATCTGACAGTTCAAGCATCTAAGAGGGTTGGGGATAAAGGGTCTTACTTTAACAATTTCATAACCAATTTTGACAGTTTCAGGAAGTGAAACTTTGCCAAAAGTCAAAATAAGTGTTGCAGTCTTCTTCCTCATACCATCCTCTAAACGTGTAATAAATCTAGCATCAATTATATCTTGGTTCCTCATTTCCTCAATTATTTCCGTTTCTTCCATCATCATTAAATCCCTACAGGTGATTACTCCCCTGCAGGAATTCATAGCTTGAGGAATCTTGGCTTCAACTTTATAATCGTAAATCTGACGTAATTTCAGCAAACTTGCTACTTGTTTTGAATTGAAAGTTTTTACTAGGAGGTCTCCAGATGCAAGTTTTTTAACTGATTCAACCTCACCAGCCCAGCCATCAATTACCTTTTGAACAATGAAGGGATTGAGGCCGGCTAGTGGGGCCGAACCAGTGGCATGAAACATTACAAACGAAGTATTTTTCACGTCTATGTCAAGGGGTGTTCGAGTCTCGGTTAGTCCGTCGTTTCGTGGTGGTGGTCGGTCATGGCCGCCTCCTCCGCTATACGGAGGAGGGGTTGGGAGGGAAGGCAACATAGTGACCACTTCCCCCAAGGATGGGGGGAAGTGGGAAGAGGAAAAGAAAACACCAGAAAGGGATAATACCAACCCTAATTAACTAATGTTTGAGATCAACCTCTCAACCCACACACTGTGTTCAACCACACCCAGAGCTGTCAGTGGGGGAGTCCACCATAGGCAGGAGGCAAAGTTGATCTCAATATAAAGATATAGACACCTACTATATCTACTACCAGCTATGGAGGGGATGAATACTAATTATAATCCTAGTGGTCACCTGCCAGCTCAGAAGGGCGAAAAAAAAAAACTACTGCCGGTGCGGCAGGCCCTGGCAGCTAGAGGAGAGAGCACAAAACATACGACCTCTCTCTCCACGACCCAGTTTCAAAGTCCCACTAATAATAAGATACAATATTTATTTTATACAAGTTCTTTTGTGTATATCCAAGCTAGGATTACAAAAATGGTTATAGGTATAAAGTCTCATATATTAATAAGAGATTCCGGAAAACACTACATTATATATACGACAACTTACTGCTTACATGAAACACAAGTTGTTATATATTCATTTATTACATCTAAATATATCCATGTTTTAGTGTGTTTCCTTTTAGATTAATTATGTTTTATTAATTTGAAAGTATTGTGTATGAGTTGGAAGGGTTAAGATATAATATAGGTTTACAATAGCATAAAATAGTGTGTGTGTGTGTGTGTGTGTGTGTATGAAGGTTTGATAATGTTTTGAATTGTTTTGTGTACAATTACTGTGTATATATATATATATATATATATATATATATATATATATATATATATATATATATATATATATATATATATATATATATATAGTTTCTGTGTGTATATAGTTTCTGTGTGCGTGTGTACAATTCCTGTGTGTGTAGAGAGAGAGAAAGGTGTTTATACAGTGTGTATGTATGTATATCAAACTATGGTAAACTATTGTGTGTAAATTCCGTGTGTGTTTGTGTGTGTGTTTCTTGACATACTTTGAAGGAATCAAGGCACTCCAATGTACCAAAAACAGATTCTCCTCTTCAATTCATTATTTATTTTATCGTAATTAGCCTGGCAGTTTAAAATAGTATAGGAATAAATAAGTACAGTTTTCTCTCATTAATAAGTAACTGGTATATGTAAATTATGTATGTATGTATAATTATACACTAATAATAAGATACAACATTAATTTTATACAAGTTCTTATAATTATAATTATATATCCGAACTAGGATCGCAAAAATGGTCTGATTAAATGGCAAATGCAACATATTAATATAAAAAAGTGTATGCCATAAACACTACATTATATATACGACAACTTACTGCTGACCTGAAACACAAGTTGTTATATATTAATCCATTACACCAAAATATATCCATGTTTTAGTGTTTTTCCTCATAGATTAATTACATTTTATTAATTTGAAAGTATTGTGTATGAGTTGGAAGGGTAAAGATATAATATAGGTTTACAATAGCATAAAATAGTGTGTGTGTGTGTGTGTGTTAATGTTTCGAATTGTTTTTTGTGTACAATTACTGTGTGTGTGAATGTGTATATATATATATATGTGTGCGTGTGTACAATTCCTGTGTGTGTAGAGAGAAAGGTGTTTATACAGTGTGTATGTATGTATGTATGTATGTATGCATGTATATCAAACTTTGGTAAACTATTGTGTGTGTATATGTGTAAATTCCGTGTGTGTTTGTGTGTGTGTTTCCTGACATACTTTGAAGGAATCAAGGCACTCCAATGTACCAAAAACAGATTCTCTTCTTCAATTATTCATTATTTATTTTATTGTAATTAGCCTGGCAGTTTAAAATAGTATAGGAATAAATAAGTACAGTTTTCTCTCATCAATAAGTAACTGGTATATGTAAATTATGTATGTACAATTTTACACATAAGTCTGATTCAAATATGAAGCTAGTTTGGGCGGTAACTTTCCTACTCTACAGTGTTGCCTTGTTTCTACTCTTCTGGGGTCAGGGTGTGAGAATTACTGTACCTCTGGGATTTGACGTCAAACACATGTGGGCTGATTTACAGTTCATCTCGGAAGTGTTGTTTGTCAGTGTTGGAAATTATTTTTTATATTTCTTTGTTACTGTAATGTGAAAAAAATGAACACACATAACGATATATAATTGATCATATACAAATACTTATAAATCAATGCTCAATAGTACACATCTGACATATAAAGTAAGACATCCTCCCTACTTCCCCCCCCTCTGTCACCCACTTCCTCCCTAACATGGGGTAGTGACCTGAGACCCTGGAGGGGTGACCTGACCACCTAACAACAACACAGAGTAGTATACTGTTGTCATGTGTACAGGATTCACTTCCATACATAAAGGATTGTTATTATCCTAAATATAAACACATTTACAACATCATATAATCAAGGTTTATCATATATAATAAATTTTTGAAGATTTGAAGACTATTTCAAATACTAAATAACGAAGGTATGAAATATTGTATGTATTGTTTGGGTTAAATGACAAAACTGTTGGGTGAGGAAGACCCTTAGCTCCCCCGCCCAAACTAGCTTCATATTGGAATCCGACTATAATAATATGATACAACATTTATTTTATTCAAGTTCGTTTTGTGTATATCCGAGCTAGGATTGCAAAAATGGTCTATCTATGCTTGACTAAAGAATTATACAATTTAGCGGAAGAACAAAAAAACTACATTATATATACGACAACCTACTGCTTACATGAAACACAAGTTGTTATATATTCATTTATTACATCTAAATATATCCATGCTTTAGTGTTTTTTCTTTAAGATTAATTATATTTTATTAATTTGAAAGTATTGTGTATGAGTTGGAAGAGTAAAGATATAATATAGGTTTACAATAGCATAAAATAGTGTGTGTGTGTGTGTGTGTTAAGGTTTTGTGTGTACAATTACTGTGTGTATGTGTGTGTGTGTAGAGAGAGAGAGAGAAAGGTGTTTATACAGTATGTATGTATGTATATGTGTATGTATATTAAACATTGGTAAACTATTGTGTGTGTATATGTGTGTGTTTCCTGACATATATAATTAGCCTGGCAGTTTAAAATAGTATAGGAATAAAAAAGTAAAGTTTTCTCTCATTAACAAATTCCATTTTCTCTCTTTAATTATTTACGTATACTTAGCTAAACCAAATTCTGGAAAAGGTTTATTAATTTAAGGAACCCTGTGTGTGACGTAGTCAGAAAATTGGAGATATATGAGTCCTTCAAATACTGCCACGAAACACCAACTATATGAAAGGAGTTTGTTTCCTGGTATGGTCAGGAAACACACACACGGAATTTACACATAAACATACATAATAGTTTACCAAAGTTTAACATACATACACACATACACTCTTTACTGTATAAACACTTTTCTCAATCTCTCTACACACACAGGAAATGCACACACACATACACACACACACACAAACACAATTCAAAACATTATCAAACCTTCACACACACACACACACTATTTTATGCTATTGTAAACCTATATTATATCTTTACCCTTCCAACTCATACACAATACTTTCAAATTAATAAAATATAATTAATCTAAAAGGAAAAACACTAAAACATGAATATATTTAGATGTAATAAATGAATATATAACAACATGTGTTTTAAGTTGTCGTATATATAATGTAGTGTTTGTATCATCCGTTACGGTGTATATTTTATTTATTGGTTACGACCAAACCATTTTTGCAATCCTATCTCGGAGATACACAAAAGAACGTGTATAAAATAAATGTATCATATTATTAGTGTAAAACTATACACATACAATATACATACATAATTTACATATACCAGGCCTTCGTCACACACCCTTCCAAACGTTGAGCTCCCCTCCCCCCCTTAACCCCCACCACACACATGTCGACCACCCCGGCTCCCACTCCCTGTTGGAGGGAACAACCCCCCACCCCCCACACACACACACAACCGTATCTCCTCCAAACTATTCCAAACAACAACAACAGGCCAATATTATTTATATTGTCAATTTGGTCCAATTTGTTTCCTGACATTCTTTGGAGGAATCAAGTCACTCCAAATGTACTAAAAGTGAATTATTTCCCCTTTAATTAAGGACCCTGTGATCGTGTGTAAATATTGGAGGCTTCTGATTCCTCCTGACCATACCAGGAAACAAACTCCTTTCATATAGTTGGTGTTTCGTGGCAGTATTTGAAGGACTCATATATCTCCAATTTTCTGACTACGTCACACACAGGGTTCCTTAAATTAATAAACATTTTCCAGAATTTGGTTTAGCTAAGTATACGTAAATAATTAAAGAGAGAAAATGGAATTTGTTAATGAGAGAAAACTGTACTTATTTATTCCTATACTATTTTAAACTGCCAGGCTAATTACGATAAAATAAATAATGAATTGAAGAAGAGAATCTGTTTTTGGTACATTGGAGTGCCTTGATTCCTTCAAAGTATGTCAGGAAACACACACACAAACACACACGGAATTTACACACATACACACACAATAGTTTACCAAAGTTTGATATACATGCACACATACATACATACATACATACACACTGTATAAACACCTTTCTCTCTCTCTACACACACAGGAATTGTACACACTCACACAGAAACTATATACACACATATATATATACACACATACACATACACACAGTAATTGTACACACAAAACAATTCAAAACATTAACACACACACACACACACACACACACTATTTTATGCTATTGTAAACCTATATTATATCTTTACCCTTCCAACTCATACACAATACTTTCAAATTTATAAAATATAATTAATCTAAAAGGAAAAACGCTAAAACATGGATATTTTTAGATGTAATGAATTAATATATAACAACTTGTGTTTCATGTAAGCAGTAAGTTGTCGTATATAAAATGTAGTGTTTGTTAATATAGGTTATGAGTAAAGTTAATGCTTTAAGTGCGACCATTTTTGAAATCCTCGGATGTATGCAAAAGAACTTGTATAAAATAGATGTTTTATCTTATTATTACTATAAAAAATAATTATACACATACATACACAGTCATACAGTCGTGGCCAATAATAATCATCCACATATGGGTGTCTCAAACAATTTACTGTCTAATATTTTCACGTTCACATATGATGTTATTGTTTTAAGTAGTGTGTAGCTGCTTGTATTAAATTAAAAGATGGTAGTTAACATGTGTGTGTGTGTGTGTGTGTTGTTGTTTTAAGTAGTGTGTAGCTGCTTGTATTAAATTAAAAGATGGTAGTTAACGTGTGTGTGTGTGTGTGTGTGTTGTTGTTTTAAGTAGTGTGTAGCTGCTTGTATTAAATTAAAAGATGGTAGTTAACGTGTGTGTGTGTGTGTGTGTATTATTGTTTTAAGTAGTGCGTAGCTGCTTGTAATAAATTAAAAGATGGTAGTTAACGTGTGTGTGTGTGTGTGTATTATTGCTTTAAGTAGTGCGTAGCTGCTTGTAATAAATTAAAAGATGGTAGTTAACGTGTGTGTGTGTGTGTGTATTATTTTTTTAAGTAGTGCGTAGCTGCTTGTATTAAATTAAAAGATGGTAGTTAACCTATTTATTGGAAAGTTTATCATCTAAGGAACAGAGGGAAGCTGTCAAACTCTTAGGTGAGTTACCCCTATATGGATGATTATATATGACTACGACTGTACATAATTTACATATACCCAGGCCTTCATCTCCACGCTGGAGGTAGCCCCGTCACGTCACACACCCTCCCAAACACAAATGTCCAACCGTAGAACCCCCCCCCCCCCCCAACACACACACACACTCCACATCTCGACCCCCCAATCCCTGTTGGAGGAGGGAGCAAACCCATGGAGGTAGTATAGGTGGAGTGGCCATGGCTCACTAATCCAGGGGAGTAAAGTGAAGCCGCCGAACTGTCATTTTCGGCGCCTTCAATATGGCGGACACCAAGATATGTTTCAGTAAAAGTGGACTTCTGACCTGACATACAAAGGTATGCGCCATCTTGAAGGCGCCGGAAATGACAGATTGGTGGCTTCACAAATCAGGTCCTACTGGCGACTCCACCTATACTACCTCCATGAGCAAACCCCACCACACAACTGTATCTCCTTGTGGGACTACGATGGTTACAGCTATGTTTGCATCCATAGTAAGGTCCGACAGTAAAAGCTGGTTTACCCCTGCCACTTCACTACAGGGTAAACTCCCCCTCCAGCATCCAGCCAGAGAGAGAGAGAGAGAGAGAGAGAGAATACAGTAGATAATTATATAAGTTTATATGGAGTAATATAGCAGAGCAAACTATTCTCACAGTAGTTTTCTTTATACTTTATTGCTTGACATCTTCAACACAATATATTATATACAGCCATTATATATTTTTGCTGTTTAGTAGGTTTTGCCCCATAAACAGCCCTGTTAGGACCAGTGAGTTTGACTTGGTATTACTGTATATTGTAGTCCTGGACCCCATTTATGTTGTAATTTTCTTTTTGTTTTCCTTATCATTCCTTTATATTCAACATTAGTGAGTGGATTATGTTTCTTCTGATAACTATGTCTAATACTTTTATAAAGGTACGTCATCCTAAGGAAAATTGATATTTTAGCAAAAATTTATATAACATCAGATGGCAGTTCTATCCCAGCATGATTAATCATTTCTGATGTTAACCTTTGAACTTTAAACAGTATCTACCTCCGACCCTCCGTGCCCCTCACTGGCCCTCAGTGTCTAATGGGCAGGGAAGTAGGAATGATGTTCTTTCACCCAGTGCTATTTTTCTGGGTATTTCATGGTTATTTTCATTCTAAAATTCTCAAACGTATTTCAATCTCAATCAATGAGAGAGAGACTACACACACTATATGAGAGAGAGAGAGAGAGGAATACAGTAGATATATAAGTTTATATGGAGTAATATAGCAGAGCAAACTATTCTCATAGTAGTTTTCTTTATACTTTATTGCTAGACACTATATGAGAGAGAGACTACAATTACACACACACACACACACACACTATATGAGACACACACACACACACACACACACACACACACACACACACACATAGCCTCCACCACCAAAGTAACATTTTATCTGAACCATCAATACATCAGATAACATCATCAATGGTCAGCCTAATGAGACAATGCCAACCACTCCTATTAATTTTATAAAGGAGGAAATTTTGTGTTGGTAAATCTGGAGCAACTGAATCCCCCAAACTCTTCCAAGCAACAACAAGAACACCATTATATTTGTTCATCTGTGTGTCCTGTTTGTTTCCTGGCATACTTTGGAGGAATCAAGGCACTCCAATGTAACAAACAAGAATTACCACCTTAATCTGATACCTGTCTCTCTCTCTCTCTCTCTCTCATTGTGTGTGTGTGTCTCTCTCACACACACATAGAAACTGTTCTCTCTCTCTCTCTCTCTCTCTCTCTCTCTCTCTCTCTCTCTCTCTCTCTCTCATTGTGTGTGTGTGTGTGTGTCTCTCTCTCACACACATAGAAACTGTTCTCTCTCTCTCTCTTTCTCTCTCTCTCTCTCTCTCTCTCTCTCTCTCTCTCTCTCTCTCTCTAAGACAATGTGAGTAACTTGTTGGTAAATCTGATATCTCTCTCTCTCTCTCTCTCTCTCTCTCTCTGTGTGTGTGTGAA
>JAWQEG010006549.1:0-55522 GCA_033782935.1 Petrolisthes cinctipes
TCGTAAGTGACTTCCTTCGGCGACCCTCGGAAGTGACTTCCTTCGGCGACCCTCGTAAGTGACTTCCTTCGGCGACCCTCGTAAGTGACTTCCTTCGGCGACCCTCGTAAGTGACTTCCTTCGGCGACCCTCGTAAGTGACTTCCTTCGGCGACCCTCGTAAGTGACTTCCTTCGGCGACCCTCGTAAGTGACTTCCTTCGGCGACCCTCGGAAGTGACTTCCTTCGGCGACCCTCGAAGTGACTTCCTTCGGCGACCCTCGGAAGTGACTTCCTTCGGCGACCCTCGGAAGTGACTTCCTTCGACGTCCCTCGGAAGTGACTTCCTTCGGCGACCCTCGTAAGTGACTTCCTTCGGCGACCCTCGTAAGTGACTTCCTTCGGCGACCCTCGTAAGTGACTTCCTTCGGCGACCCTCGTAAGTGACTTCCTTCGGCGACCCTCGTAAGTGACTTCCTTCGGCGACCCTCGTAAGTGACTTCCTTCGGCGACCCTCGTAAGTGACTTCCTTCGGCGACCCTCGTAAGTGACTTCCTTCGGCGACCCTCGGAAGTGACTTCCTTCGGCGACCCTCGGAAGTGACTTCCTTCGGCGACCCTCGGAAGTGACTTCCTTCGGCGACCCTCGGAAGTGACTTCCTTCGGCGACCCTCGGAAGTGACTTCCTTCGGCGACCCTCGTAAGTGACTTCCTTCGGCGACCCTCGTAAGTGACTTCCTTCGGCGACCCTCGTAAGTGACTTCCTTCGGCGACCCTCGGAAGTGACTTCCTTCGGCGACCCTCGAAGTGACTTCCTTCGGCGACCCTCGGAAGTGACTTCCTTCGGCGACCCTCGGAAGTGACTTCCTTCGACGTCCCTCGGAAGTGACTTCCTTCGGCGACCCTCGTAAGTGACTTCCTTCGGCGACCCTCGGAAGTGACTTCCTTCGGCGACCCTCGTAAGTGACTTCCTTCTGCGACCCTCGTAAGTGACTTCCTTCGACGACCCTCGTAAGTGACTTCCTTCGGCGACCCTCGTAAGTGACTTCCTTCGGCGACCCTCGGAAGTGACTTCCTTCGGCGACCCTCGGAAGTGACTTCCTTCGACGCCCCTCGGAAGTGACTTCCTTCGGCGACCCTCGTAAGTGACTTCCTTCGGCGACCCTCGGAAGTGACTTCCTTCGGCGACCCTCGTAAGTGACTTCCTTCGACGACCCTCGTAAGTGACTTCCTTCGACGACCCTCGTAAGTGACTTCCTTCGGCGACCCTCGTAAGTGACTTCCTTCGGCGACCCTCGTAAGTGACTTCCTTCGGCGACCCTCGTAAGTGACTTCCTTCGGCGACCCTCGGAAGTGACTTCCTTCGGCGACCCTCGAAGTGACTTCCTTCGGCGACCCTCGAAGTGACTTCCTTCGGCGACCCTCGGAAGTGACTTCCTTCGGCGACCCTCGGAAGTGACTTCCTTCGGCGACCCTCGGAAGTGACTTCCTTCGGCGACCCTCGGAAGTGACTTCCTTCGGCGACCCTCGGAAGTGACTTCCTTCGACGACCCTCGTAAGTGACTTCCTTCGACGACCCTCGTAAGTGACTTCCTTCGGCGACCCTCGAAGTGACTTCCTTCGGCGACCCTCGGAAGTGACTTCCTTCGGCGACCCTCGGAAGTGACTTCCTTCGGCGACCCTCGGAAGTGACTTCCTTCGGCGACCCTCGTAAGTGACTTCCTTCGGCGACCCTCGTAAGTGACTTCCTTCGGCGACCCTCGTAAGTGACTTCCTTCGGCGACCCTCGGAAGTGACTTCCTTCGGCGACCCTCGTAAGTGACTTCCTTCGGCGACCCTCGTAAGTGACTTCCTTCGACGACCCTCGTAAGTGACTTCCTTCGGCGACCCTCGGAAGTGACTTCCTTCGGCGACCCTCGGAAGTGACTTCCTTCGGCGACCCTCGGAAGTGACTTCCTTCGGCGACCCTCGGAAGTGACTTCCTTCGACGTCCCTCGGAAGTGACTTCCTTCGACGTCCCTCGGAAGTGACTTCCTTCGACGTCCCTCGGAAGTGACTTCCTTCGGCGACCCTCGTAAGTGACTTCCTTCGGCGACCCTCGTAAGTGACTTCCTTCGGCGACCCTCGTAAGTGACTTCCTTCGGCGACCCTCGTAAGTGACTTCCTTCGGCGACCCTCGTAAGTGACTTCCTTCGGCGACCCTCGTAGTGACTTCCTTCGGCGACCCTCGTAAGTGACTTCCTTCGGCGACCCTCGTAAGTGACTTCCTTCGGCGACCCTCGTAAGTGACTTCCTTCGGCGACCCTCGGAAGTGACTTCCTTCGGCGACCCTCGGAAGTGACTTCCTTCGGCGACCCTCGGAAGTGACTTCCTTCGGCGACCCTCGGAAGTGACTTCCTTCGGCGACCCTCGGAAGTGACTTCCTTCGCGACCCTCGTAAGTGACTTCCTTCGACGACCCTCGTAAGTGACTTCCTTCGGCGACCCTCGTAAGTGACTTCCTTCGGCGACCCTCGGAAGTGACTTCCTTCGGCGACCCTCGGAAGTGACTTCCTTCGGCGACCCTCGGAAGTGACTTCCTTCGACGTCCTTCGGAAGTGACTTCCTTCGGCGACCCTCGTAAGTGACTTCCTTCGGCGACCCTCGGAAGTGACTTCCTTCGGCGACCCTCGTAAGTGACTTCCTTCTGCGACCCTCGTAAGTGACTTCCTTCGACGACCCTCGTAAGTGACTTCCTTCGGCGACCCTCGTAAGTGACTTCCTTCGGCGACCCTCGGAAGTGACTTCCTTCGGCGACCCTCGGAAGTGACTTCCTTCGACGCCCCTCGGAAGTGACTTCCTTCGGCGACCCTCGTAAGTGACTTCCTTCGACGACCCTCGTAAGTGACTTCCTTCGACGACCCTCGTAAGTGACTTCCTTCGGCGACCCTCGTAAGTGACTTCCTTCGGCGACCCTCGTAAGTGACTTCCTTCGGCGACCCTCGTAAGTGACTTCCTTCGGCGACCCTCGGAAGTGACTTCCTTCGGCGACCCTCGGAAGTGACTTCCTTCGGCGACCCTCGGAAGTGACTTCCTTCGGCGACCCTCGGAAGTGACTTCCTTCGGCGACCCTCGGAAGTGACTTCCTTCGGCGACCCTCGGAAGTGACTTCCTTCGGCTACCCTCGGAAGTGACTTCCTTCGACGACCCTCGTAAGTGACTTCCTTCGACGACCCTCGTAAGTGACTTCCTTCGGCGACCCTCGTAAGTGACTTCCTTCGGCGACCCTCGGAAGTGACTTCCTTCGGCGACCCTCGGAAGTGACTTCCTTCGGCGACCCTCGGAAGTGACTTCCTTCGGCGACCCTCGGAAGTGACTTCCTTCGGCGACCCACGTAAGTGACTTCCTTCGGCGACCCTCGTAAGTGACTTCCTTCGGCGACCCTCGGAAGTGACTTCCTTCGGCGACCCTCATAAGTGACTTCCTTCGGCGACCCTCGTAAGTGACTTCCTTCGGCGACCCTCGGAAGTGACTTCCTTCGGCGACCCTCGGAAGTGACTTCCTTCGGCGACCCTCGGAAGTGACTTCCTTCGGCGACCCTCGTAAGTGACTTCCTTCGGCGACCCTCGTAAGTGACTTCCTTCGGCGACCCTCGGAAGTGACTTCCTTCGGCGACCCTCGTAAGTGACTTCCTTCGGCGACCCTCGTAAGTGACTTCCTTCGGCGACCCTCGTAAGTGACTTCCTTCGTCGACCCTCGTAAGTGACTTCCTTCGGCGACCCTCGTAAGTGACTTCCTTCGGCGACCCTCGTAAGTGACTTCCTTCGGCGACCCTCGTAAGTGACTTCCTTCGGCGACCCTCGTAAGTGACTTCCTTCGGCGACCCTCGTAAGTGACTTCCTTCGGCGACCCTCGGAAGTGACTTCCTTCGTCGACCCTCGGAAGTGACTTCCTTCGACGTCCCTCGGAAGTGACTTCCTTCGACGTCCCTCGGAAGTGACTTCCTTCGGCGACCCTCGTAAGTGACTTCCTTCGGCGACCCTCGGAAGTGACTTCCTTCGGCGACCCTCGTAAGTGACTTCCTTCGGCGACCCTCGTAAGTGACTTCCTTCGGCGACCCTCGTAAGTGACTTCCTTCGGCGACCCTCGTAAGTGACTTCCTTCGACGACCCTCGTAAGTGACTTCCTTCGGCGACCCTCGGAAGTGACTTCCTTCGGCGACCCTCGGAAGTGACTTCCTTCGACGTCCCTCGGAAGTGACTTCCTTCGGCGACCCTCGTAAGTGACTTCCTTCGGCGACCCTCGTAAGTGACTTCCTTCGGCGACCCTCGTAAGTGACTTCCTTCGGCGACCCTCGTAAGTGACTTCCTTCGGCGACCCTCGTAAGTGACTTCCTTCGGCGACCCTCGTAAGTGACTTCCTTCGGCGACCCTCGTAAGTGACTTCCTTCGGCGACCCTCGGAAGTGACTTCCTTCGGCGACCCTCGGAAGTGACTTCCTTCGGCGACCCTCGGAAGTGACTTCCTTCGGCGACCCTCGGAAGTGACTTCCTTCGGCGACCCTCGGAAGTGACTTCCTTCGGCGACCCTCGGAAGTGACTTCCTTCGGCGACCCTCGGAAGTGACTTCCTTCGACGACCCTCGTAAGTGACTTCCTTCGACGACCCTCGTAAGTGACTTCCTTCGACGACCCTCGTAAGTGACTTCCTTCGGCGACCCTCGTAAGTGACTTCCTTCGGCGACCCTCGGAAGTGACTTCCTTCGGCGACCCTCGGAAGTGACTTCCTTCGG
Organism: Petrolisthes cinctipes; assembly: GCA_033782935.1. Lineage (NCBI taxonomy): Eukaryota > Metazoa > Arthropoda > Malacostraca > Decapoda > Porcellanidae > Petrolisthes > Petrolisthes cinctipes. Next base: position 4,746 of record JAWQEG010006549.1, read on the forward strand.
CGACCCTCGGAAGTGACTTCCTTCGGCGACCCTCGGAAGTGACTTCCTTCGACGTCCCTCGGAAGTGACTTCCTTCGGCGACCCTCGTAAGTGACTTCCTTCGGCGACCCTCGGAAGTGACTTCCTTCGGCGACCCTCGTAAGTGACTTCCTTCTGCGACCCTCGTAAGTGACTTCCTTCGACGACCCTCGTAAGTGACTTCCTTCGGCGACCCTCGTAAGTGACTTCCTTCGGCGACCCTCGGAAGTGACTTCCTTCGGCGACCCTCGGAAGTGACTTCCTTCGACGCCCCTCGGAAGTGACTTCCTTCGGCGACCCTCGTAAGTGACTTCCTTCGGCGACCCTCGGAAGTGACTTCCTTCGGCGACCCTCGTAAGTGACTTCCTTCGACGACCCTCGTAAGTGACTTCCTTCGACGACCCTCGTAAGTGACTTCCTTCGGCGACCCTCGTAAGTGACTTCCTTCGGCGACCCTCGTAAGTGACTTCCTTCGGCGACCCTCGTAAGTGACTTCCTTCGGCGACCCTCGGAAGTGACTTCCTTCGGCGACCCTCGGAAGTGACTTCCTTCGGCGACCCTCGGAAGTGACTTCCTTCGGCGACCCTCGGAAGTGACTTCCTTCGGCGACCCCCGGAAGTGACTTCCTTCGGCGACCCTCGGAAGTGACTTCCTTCGGCGACCCTCGGAAGTGACTTCCTTCGGCGACCTTCGGAAGTGACTTCCTTCGACGACCCTCGTAAGTGACTTCCTTCGACGACCCTCGTAAGTGACTTCCTTCGGCGACCCTCGTAAGTGACTTCCTTCGGCGACCCTCGTAAGTGACTTCCTTCGGCGACCCTCGGAAGTGACTTCCTTCGGCGACCCTCGGAAGTGACTTCCTTCGGCGACCCTCGAAGTGACTTCCTTCGGCGACCCTCGGAAGTGACTTCCTTCGGCGACCCACGTAAGTGACTTCCTTCGGCGACCCTCGTAAGTGACTTCCTTCGGCGACCCTCGTAAGTGACTTCCTTCGGCGACCCTCGGAAGTGACTTCCTTCGGCGACCCTCGTAAGTGACTTCCTTCGGCGACCCTCGTAAGTGACTTCCTTCGACGACCCTCGTAAGTGACTTCCTTCGGCGACCCTCGTAAGTGACTTCCTTCGGCGACCCTCGGAAGTGACTTCCTTCGCGACCCTCGTAAGTGACTTCCTTCGGCGACCCTCGTAAGTGACTTCCTTCGGCGACCCTCGTAAGTGACTTCCTTCGTCGACCCTCGTAAGTGACTTCCTTCGGCGACCCTCGTAAGTGACTTCCTTCGGCGACCCTCGTAAGTGACTTCCTTCGGCGACCCTCGTAAGTGACTTCCTTCGGCGACCCTCGTAAGTGACTTCCTTCGGCGACCCTCGTAAGTGACTTCCTTCGGCGACCCTCGGAAGTGACTTCCTTCGTCGACCCTCGGAAGTGACTTCCTTCGACGTCCCTCGGAAGTGACTTCCTTCGACGTCCCTCGGAAGTGACTTCCTTCGGCGACCCTCGTAAGTGACTTCCTTCGGCGACCCTCGGAAGTGACTTCCTTCGGCGACCCTCGTAAGTGACTTCCTTCGGCGACCCTCGTAAGTGACTTCCTTCGGCGACCCTCGTAAGTGACTTCCTTCGGCGACCCTCGTAAGTGACTTCCTTCGACGACCCTCGTAAGTGACTTCCTTCGGCGACCCTCGGAAGTGACTTCCTTCGGCGACCCTCGGAAGTGACTTCCTTCGACGTCCCTCGGAAGTGACTTCCTTCGGCGACCCTCGTAAGTGACTTCCTTCGGCGACCCTCGTAAGTGACTTCCTTCGGCGACCCTCGTAAGTGACTTCCTTCGGCGACCCTCGTAAGTGACTTCCTTCGGCGACCCTCGTAAGTGACTTCCTTCGGCGACCCTCGTAAGTGACTTCCTTCGGCGACCCTCGTAAGTGACTTCCTTCGGCGACCCTCGAAGTGACTTCCTTCGGCGACCCTCGGAAGTGACTTCCTTCGGCGACCCTCGGAAGTGACTTCCTTCGGCGACCCTCGGAAGTGACTTCCTTCGGCGACCCTCGGAAGTGACTTCCTTCGGCGACCTCGACCCTCGGAAGTGACTTCCTTCGGCGACCCTCGGAAGTGACTTCCTTCGACGACCCTCGTAAGTGACTTCCTTCGACGACCCTCGTAAGTGACTTCCTTCGACGACCCTCGTAAGTGACTTCCTTCGGCGACCCTCGTAAGTGACTTCCTTCGGCGACCCTCGGAAGTGACTTCCTTCGGCGACCCTCGAAGTGACTTCCTTCGGCGACCCTCGGAAGTGACTTCCTTCGGCGACCCTCGGAAGTGACTTCCTTCGACGTCCCTCGGAAGTGACTTCCTTCGGCGACCCTCGTAAGTGACTTCCTTCGGCGACCCTCGGAAGTGACTTCCTTCGGCGACCCTCGTAAGTGACTTCCTTCTGCGACCCTCGTAAGTGACTTCCTTCGACGACCCTCGTAAGTGACTTCCTTCGGCGACCCTCGTAAGTGACTTCCTTCGGCGACCCTCGGAAGTGACTTCCTTCGGCGACCCTCGGAAGTGACTTCCTTCGACGCCCCTCGGAAGTGACTTCCTTCGGCGACCCTCGTAAGTGACTTCCTTCGGCGACCCTCGGAAGTGACTTCCTTCGGCGACCCTCGTAAGTGACTTCCTTCGACGACCCTCGTAAGTGACTTCCTTCGACGACCCTCGTAAGTGACTTCCTTCGGCGACCCTCGTAAGTGACTTCCTTCGGCGACCCTCGTAAGTGACTTCCTTCGGCGACCCTCGTAAGTGACTTCCTTCGGCGACCCTCGGAAGTGACTTCCTTCGGCGACCCTCGGAAGTGACTTCCTTCGGCGACCCTCGGAAGTGACTTCCTTCGGCGACCCTCGGAAGTGACTTCCTTCGGCGACCCCCGGAAGTGACTTCCTTCGGCGACCCTCGGAAGTGACTTCCTTCGGCGACCCTCGGAAGTGACTTCCTTCGGCGACCTTCGGAAGTGACTTCCTTCGACGACCCTCGTAAGTGACTTCCTTCGACGACCCTCGTAAGTGACTTCCTTCGGCGACCCTCGTAAGTGACTTCCTTCGGCGACCCTCGTAAGTGACTTCCTTCGGCGACCCTCGGAAGTGACTTCCTTCGGCGACCCTCGGAAGTGACTTCCTTCGGCGACCCTCGGAAGTGACTTCCTTCGGCGACCCTCGGAAGTGACTTCCTTCGGCGACCCACGTAAGTGACTTCCTTCGGCGACCCTCGTAAGTGACTTCCTTCGGCGACCCTCGTAAGTGACTTCCTTCGGCGACCCTCGGAAGTGACTTCCTTCGGCGACCCTCGTAAGTGACTTCCTTCGGCGACCCTCGTAAGTGACTTCCTTCGACGACCCTCGTAAGTGACTTCCTTCGACGACCCTCGTAAGTGACTTCTTCGGCGACCCTCGGAAGTGACTTCCTTCGGCGACCCTCGGAAGTGACTTCCTTCGGCGACCCTCGGAAGTGACTTCCTTCGGCGACCCTCGGAAGTGACTTCCTTCGACGTCCCTCGGAAGTGACTTCCTTCGACGTCCCTCGGAAGTGACTTCCTTCGGCGACCCTCGGAAGTGACTTCCTTCGGCGACCCTCGTAAGTGACTTCCTTCGGCGACCCTCGTAAGTGACTTCCTTCGGCGACCCTCGTAAGTGACTTCCTTCGGCGACCCTCGTAAGTGACTTCCTTCGGCGACCCTCGTAAGTGACTTCCTTCGGCGACCCTCGGAAGTGACTTCCTTCGGCGACCCTCGTAAGTGACTTCCTTCGGCGACCCTCGGAAGTGACTTCCTTCGGCGACCCTCGGAAGTGACTTCCTTCGGCGACCCTCGGAAGTGACTTCCTTCGGCGACCCTCGGAAGTGACTTCCTTCGGCGACCCTCGGAAGTGACTTCCTTCGACGTCCCTCGGAAGTGACTTCCTTCGGCGACCCTCGTGAGTGACTTCCTTCGGCGACCCTCGGAAGTGACTTCCTTCGGCGAACCTCGGAAGTGACTTCCTTCGGCGACCCTCGTAAGTGACTTCCTTCGGCGACACTCGTAAGTGACTTCCTTCGACGACCCTCGTAAGTGACTTCCTTCGACGACCCTCGGAAGTGACTTCCTTCGGCGACCCTCGTAAGTGACTTCCTTCGGCGACCCTCGGAAGTGACTTCCTTCGACGTCCCTCGGAAGTGACTTCCTTCGACGTCCCTCGGAAGTGACTTCCTTCGGCGACCCTCGTAAGTGACTTCCTTCGGCGACCCTCGGAAGTGACTTCCTTCGGCGACCCTCGTAAGTGACTTCCTTCGGCGACCCTCGTAAGTGACTTCCTTCGGCGACCCTCGTGAGTGACTTCCTTCGGCGACCCTCGGAAGTGACTTCCTTCGGCGAACCTCGGAAGTGACTTCCTTCGGCGACCCTCGTAAGTGACTTCCTTCGGCGACACTCGTAAGTGACTTCCTTCGACGACCCTCGGAAGTGACTTCCTTCGGCGACCCTCGTAAGTGACTTCCTTCGGCGACCCTCGGAAGTGACTTCCTTCGACGTCCCTCGGAAGTGACTTCCTTCGACGTCCCTCGGAAGTGACTTCCTTCGGCGACCCTCGTAAGTGACTTCCTTCGGCGACCCTCGGAAGTGACTTCCTTCGGCGACCCTCGTAAGTGACTTCCTTCGGCGACCCTCGTAAGTGACTTCCTTCGGCGACCCTCGTAAGTGACTTCCTTCGACGACCCTCGTAAGTGACTTCCTTCGACGACCCTCGTAAGTGACTTCCTTCGGCGACCCTCGGAAGTGACTTCCTTCGGCGACCCTCGGAAGTGACTTCCTTCGGCGACCCTCGGAAGTGACTTCCTTCGGCGACCCTCGGAAGTGACTTCCTTCGACGTCCCTCGGAAGTGACTTCCTTCGACGTCCCTCGGAAGTGACTTCCTTCGGCGACCCTCGTAAGTGACTTCCTTCGGCGACCCTCGTAAGTGACTTCCTTCGGCGACCCTCGTAAGTGACTTCCTTCGGCGACCCTCGTAAGTGACTTCCTTCGGCGACCCTCGTAAGTGACTTCCTTCGGCGACCCTCGTAAGTGACTTCCTTCGGCGACCCTCGTAAGTGACTTCCTTCGGCGACCCTCGTAAGTGACTTCCTTCGGCGACCCTCGGAAGTGACTTCCTTCGGCGACCCTCGGAAGTGACTTCCTTCGGCGACCCTCGGAAGTGACTTCCTTCGGCGACCCTCGGAAGTGACTTCCTTCGGCGACCCTCGGAAGTGACTTCCTTCGACGACCCTCGTAAGTGACTTCCTTCGACGACCCTCGTAAGTGACTTCCTTCGGCGACCCTCGTAAGTGACTTCCTTCGGCGACCCTCGGAAGTGACTTCCTTCGGCGACCCTCGGAAGTGACTTCCTTCGGCGACCCTCGGAAGTGACTTCCTTCGGCGACCCTCGGAAGTGACTTCCTTCGACGTCCTTCGGAAGTGACTTCCTTCGGCGACCCTCGTAAGTGACTTCCTTCGGCGACCCTCGGAAGTGACTTCCTTCGGCGACCCTCGTAAGTGACTTCCTTCTGCGACCCTCGTAAGTGACTTCCTTCGACGACCCTCGTAAGTGACTTCCTTCGGCGACCCTCGTAAGTGACTTCCTTCGGCGACCCTCGGAAGTGACTTCCTTCGGCGACCCTCGGAAGTGACTTCCTTCGACGCCCCTCGGAAGTGACTTCCTTCGGCGACCCTCGTAAGTGACTTCCTTCGGCGACCCTCGGAAGTGACTTCCTTCGGCGACCCTCGTAAGTGACTTCCTTCGACGACCCTCGTAAGTGACTTCCTTCGACGACCCTCGTAAGTGACTTCCTTCGGCGACCCTCGTAAGTGACTTCCTTCGGCGACCCTCGTAAGTGACTTCCTTCGGCGACCCTCGTAAGTGACTTCCTTCGGCGACCCTCGGAAGTGACTTCCTTCGGCGACCCTCGGAAGTGACTTCCTTCGGCGACCCTCGGAAGTGACTTCCTTCGGCGACCCTCGGAAGTGACTTCCTTCGGCGACCCTCGGAAGTGACTTCCTTCGGCGACCCTCGGAAGTGACTTCCTTCGGCGACCCTCGAAGTGACTTCCTTCGGCGACCCTCGGAAGTGACTTCCTTCGACGACCCTCGTAAGTGACTTCCTTCGACGACCCTCGTAAGTGACTTCCTTCGGCGACCCTCGGAAGTGACTTCCTTCGGCGACCCTCGAAGTGACTTCCTTCGGCGACCCTCGGAAGTGACTTCCTTCGGCGACCCTCGGAAGTGACTTCCTTCGGCGACCCACGTAAGTGACTTCCTTCGGCGACCCTCGTAAGTGACTTCCTTCGGCGACCCTCGTAAGTGACTTCCTTCGGCGACCCTCGGAAGTGACTTCCTTCGGCGACCCTCGTAAGTGACTTCCTTCGGCGACCCTCGTAAGTGACTTCCTTCGACGACCCTCGTAAGTGACTTCCTTCGGCGACCCTCGAAGTGACTTCCTTCGGCGACCCTCGGAAGTGACTTCCTTCGGCGACCCTCGGAAGTGACTTCCTTCGGCGACCCTCGGAAGTGACTTCCTTCGGCGACCCTCGGAAGTGACTTCCTTCGACGTCCCTCGGAAGTGACTTCCTTCGACGTCCCTCGGAAGTGACTTCCTTCGGCGACCCTCGTAAGTGACTTCCTTCGGCGACCCTCGTAAGTGACTTCCTTCGGCGACCCTCGTAAGTGACTTCCTTCGGCGACCCTCGTAAGTGACTTCCTTCGGCGACCCTCGTAAGTGACTTCCTTCGGCGACCCTCGTAAGTGACTTCCTTCGGCGACCCTCGTAAGTGACTTCCTTCGGCGACCCTCGTAAGTGACTTCCTTCGGCGACCCTCGTAAGTGACTTCCTTCGGCGACCCTCGTAAGTGACTTCCTTCGGCGACCCTCGGAAGTGACTTCCTTCGGCGACCCTCGGAAGTGACTTCCTTCGGCGACCCTCGGAAGTGACTTCCTTCGGCGACCCTCGGAAGTGACTTCCTTCGGCGACCCTCGGAAGTGACTTCCTTCGACGACCCTCGTAAGTGACTTCCTTCGACGACCCTCGTAAGTGACTTCCTTCGGCGACCCTCGTAAGTGACTTCCTTCGGCGACCCTCGGAAGTGACTTCCTTCGGCGACCCTCGGAAGTGACTTCCTTCGGCGACCCTCGGAAGTGACTTCCTTCGACGTCCTTCGGAAGTGACTTCCTTCGGCGACCCTCGTAAGTGACTTCCTTCGGCGACCCTCGGAAGTGACTTCCTTCGGCGACCCTCGTAAGTGACTTCCTTCTGCGACCCTCGTAAGTGACTTCCTTCGACGACCCTCGTAAGTGACTTCCTTCGGCGACCCTCGTAAGTGACTTCCTTCGGCGACCCTCGGAAGTGACTTCCTTCGGCGACCCTCGGAAGTGACTTCCTTCGACGCCCCTCGGAAGTGACTTCCTTCGGCGACCCTCGTAAGTGACTTCCTTCGACGACCCTCGTAAGTGACTTCCTTCGACGACCCTCGTAAGTGACTTCCTTCGGCGACCCTCGTAAGTGACTTCCTTCGGCGACCCTCGTAAGTGACTTCCTTCGGCGACCCTCGTAAGTGACTTCCTTCGGCGACCCTCGGAAGTGACTTCCTTCGGCGACCCTCGGAAGTGACTTCCTTCGGCGACCCTCGGAAGTGACTTCCTTCGGCGACCCTCGGAAGTGACTTCCTTCGGCGACCCTCGGAAGTGACTTCCTTCGGCGACCCTCGGAAGTGACTTCCTTCGGCGACCCTCGGAAGTGACTTCCTTCGGCTACCCTCGGAAGTGACTTCCTTCGACGACCCTCGTAAGTGACTTCCTTCGACGACCCTCGTAAGTGACTTCCTTCGGCGACCCTCGTAAGTGACTTCCTTCGGCGACCCTCGGAAGTGACTTCCTTCGGCGACCCTCGGAAGTGACTTCCTTCGGCGACCCTCGGAAGTGACTTCCTTCGGCGACCCTCGGAAGTGACTTCCTTCGGCGACCCACGTAAGTGACTTCCTTCGGCGACCCTCGTAAGTGACTTCCTTCGGCGACCCTCGGAAGTGACTTCCTTCGGCGACCCTCATAAGTGACTTCCTTCGGCGACCCTCGTAAGTGACTTCCTTCGGCGACCCTCGGAAGTGACTTCCTTCGGCGACCCTCGGAAGTGACTTCCTTCGGCGACCCTCGGAAGTGACTTCCTTCGGCGACCCTCGGAAGTGACTTCCTTCGGCGACCCTCGTAAGTGACTTCCTTCGGCGACCCTCGTAAGTGACTTCCTTCGGCGACCCTCGGAAGTGACTTCCTTCGGCGACCCTCGTAAGTGACTTCCTTCGGCGACCCTCGTAAGTGACTTCCTTCGGCGACCCTCGTAAGTGACTTCCTTCGTCGACCCTCGTAAGTGACTTCCTTCGGCGACCCTCGTAAGTGACTTCCTTCGGCGACCCTCGTAAGTGACTTCCTTCGGCGACCCTCGTAAGTGACTTCCTTCGGCGACCCTCGTAAGTGACTTCCTTCGGCGACCCTCGTAAGTGACTTCCTTCGGCGACCCTCGGAAGTGACTTCCTTCGTCGACCCTCGGAAGTGACTTCCTTCGACGTCCCTCGGAAGTGACTTCCTTCGACGTCCCTCGGAAGTGACTTCCTTCGGCGACCCTCGTAAGTGACTTCCTTCGGCGACCCTCGGAAGTGACTTCCTTCGGCGACCCTCGTAAGTGACTTCCTTCGGCGACCCTCGTAAGTGACTTCCTTCGGCGACCCTCGTAAGTGACTTCCTTCGACGACCCTCGTAAGTGACTTCCTTCGACGACCCTCGTAAGTGACTTCCTTCGGCGACCCTCGGAAGTGACTTCCTTCGGCGACCCTCGGAAGTGACTTCCTTCGGCGACCCTCGGAAGTGACTTCCTTCGGCGACCCTCGGAAGTGACTTCCTTCGACGTCACTCGGAAGTGACTTCCTTCGGCGACCCTCGTAAGTGACTTCCTTCGGCGACCCTCGTAAGTGACTTCCTTCGGCGACCCTCGTAAGTGACTTCCTTCGGCGACCCTCGTAAGTGACTTCCTTCGGCGACCCTCGTAAGTGACTTCCTTCGGCGACCCTCGGAAGTGACTTCCTTCGGCGACCCTCGGAAGTGACTTCCTTCGGCGACCCTCGGAAGTGACTTCCTTCGGCGACCCTCGGAAGTGACTTCCTTCGGCGACCCTCGGAAGTGACTTCCTTCGACGACCCTCGTAAGTGACTTCCTTCGACGACCCTCGTAAGTGACTTCCTTCGGCGACCCTCGTAAGTGACTTCCTTCGGCGACCCTCGGAAGTGACTTCCTTCGGCGACCCTCGTAAGTGACTTCCTTCGACGACCCTCGTAAGTGACTTCCTTCGGCGACCCTCGTAAGTGACTTCCTTCGGCGACCCTCGGAAGTGACTTCCTTCGGCGACCCTCGGAAGTGACTTCCTTCGGCGACCCTCGGAAGTGACTTCCTTCGACGTCCTTCGGAAGTGACTTCCTTCGGCGACCCTCGTAAGTGACTTCCTTCGGCGACCCTCGGAAGTGACTTCCTTCGGCGACCCTCGTAAGTGACTTCCTTCTGCGACCCTCGTAAGTGACTTCCTTCGACGACCCTCGTAAGTGACTTCCTTCGGCGACCCTCGTAAGTGACTTCCTTCGGCGACCCTCGGAAGTGACTTCCTTCGGCGACCCTCGGAAGTGACTTCCTTCGACGCCCCTCGGAAGTGACTTCCTTCGGCGACCCTCGTAAGTGACTTCCTTCGACGACCCTCGTAAGTGACTTCCTTCGACGACCCTCGTAAGTGACTTCCTTCGGCGACCCTCGTAAGTGACTTCCTTCGGCGACCCTCGTAAGTGACTTCCTTCGGCGACCCTCGTAAGTGACTTCCTTCGGCGACCCTCGGAAGTGACTTCCTTCGGCGACCCTCGGAAGTGACTTCCTTCGGCGACCCTCGGAAGTGACTTCCTTCGGCGACCCTCGGAAGTGACTTCCTTCGGCGACCCTCGGAAGTGACTTCCTTCGGCGACCCTCGGAAGTGACTTCCTTCGGCGACCCTCGGAAGTGACTTCCTTCGGCTACCCTCGGAAGTGACTTCCTTCGACGACCCTCGTAAGTGACTTCCTTCGACGACCCTCGTAAGTGACTTCCTTCGGCGACCCTCGTAAGTGACTTCCTTCGGCGACCCTCGGAAGTGACTTCCTTCGGCGACCCTCGGAAGTGACTTCCTTCGGCGACCCTCGGAAGTGACTTCCTTCGGCGACCCTCGGAAGTGACTTCCTTCGGCGACCCACGTAAGTGACTTCCTTCGGCGACCCTCGTAAGTGACTTCCTTCGGCGACCCTCGGAAGTGACTTCCTTCGGCGACCCTCATAAGTGACTTCCTTCGGCGACCCTCGTAAGTGACTTCCTTCGGCGACCCTCGGAAGTGACTTCCTTCGGCGACCCTCGGAAGTGACTTCCTTCGGCGACCCTCGGAAGTGACTTCCTTCGGCGACCCTCGGAAGTGACTTCCTTCGGCGACCCTCGTAAGTGACTTCCTTCGGCGACCCTCGTAAGTGACTTCCTTCGGCGACCCTCGTAAGTGACTTCCTTCGGCGACCCTCGGAAGTGACTTCCTTCGGCGACCCTCGTAAGTGACTTCCTTCGGCGACCCTCGTAAGTGACTTCCTTCGGCGACCCTCGTAAGTGACTTCCTTCGTCGACCCTCGTAAGTGACTTCCTTCGGCGACCCTCGTAAGTGACTTCCTTCGGCGACCCTCGTAAGTGACTTCCTTCGGCGACCCTCGTAAGTGACTTCCTTCGGCGACCCTCGTAAGTGACTTCCTTCGGCGACCCTCGTAAGTGACTTCCTTCGGCGACCCTCGGAAGTGACTTCCTTCGTCGACCCTCGGAAGTGACTTCCTTCGACGTCCCTCGGAAGTGACTTCCTTCGACGTCCCTCGGAAGTGACTTCCTTCGGCGACCCTCGTAAGTGACTTCCTTCGGCGACCCTCGGAAGTGACTTCCTTCGGCGACCCTCGTAAGTGACTTCCTTCGGCGACCCTCGTAAGTGACTTCCTTCGGCGACCCTCGTAAGTGACTTCCTTCGACGACCCTCGTAAGTGACTTCCTTCGACGACCCTCGTAAGTGACTTCCTTCGGCGACCCTCGGAAGTGACTTCCTTCGGCGACCCTCGGAAGTGACTTCCTTCGGCGACCCTCGGAAGTGACTTCCTTCGGCGACCCTCGGAAGTGACTTCCTTCGACGTCACTCGGAAGTGACTTCCTTCGGCGACCCTCGTAAGTGACTTCCTTCGGCGACCCTCGTAAGTGACTTCCTTCGGCGACCCTCGTAAGTGACTTCCTTCGGCGACCCTCGTAAGTGACTTCCTTCGGCGACCCTCGTAAGTGACTTCCTTCGGCGACCCTCGGAAGTGACTTCCTTCGGCGACCCTCGGAAGTGACTTCCTTCGGCGACCCTCGGAAGTGACTTCCTTCGGCGACCCTCGGAAGTGACTTCCTTCGGCGACCCTCGGAAGTGACTTCCTTCGACGACCCTCGTAAGTGACTTCCTTCGACGACCCTCGTAAGTGACTTCCTTCGGCGACCCTCGTAAGTGACTTCCTTCGGCGACCCTCGGAAGTGACTTCCTTCGGCGACCCTCGGAAGTGACTTCCTTCGGCGACCCTCGGAAGTGACTTCCTTCGGCGACCCTCGGAAGTGACTTCCTTCGACGTCCTTCGGAAGTGACTTCCTTCGGCGACCCTCGTAAGTGACTTCCTTCGGCGACCCTCGGAAGTGACTTCCTTCAGCGACCCTCGTAAGTGACTTCCTTCTGCGACCCTCGTAAGTGACTTCCTTCGACGACCCTCGTAAGTGACTTCCTTCGGCGACCCTCGTAAGTGACTTCCTTCGGCGACCCTCGGAAGTGACTTCCTTCGACGCCCCTCGGAAGTGACTTCCTTCGACGCCCCTCGGAAGTGACTTCCTTCGGCGACCCTCGTAAGTGACTTCCTTCGGCGACCCTCGGAAGTGACTTCCTTCGACGACCCTCGTAAGTGACTTCCTTCGACGACCCTCGTAAGTGACTTCCTTCGACGACCCTCGTAAGTGACTTCCTTCGGCGACCCTCGTAAGTGACTTCCTTCGGCGACCCTCGTAAGTGACTTCCTTCGGCGACCCTCGGAAGTGACTTCCTTCGGCGACCCTCGGAAGTGACTTCCTTCGGCGACCCTCGGAAGTGACTTCCTTCGGCGACCCTCGGAAGTGACTTCCTTCGGCGACCCTCGGAAGTGACTTCCTTCGGCGACCCTCGGAAGTGACTTCCTTCGGCGACCCTCGGAAGTGACTTCCTTCGACGACCCTCGTAAGTGACTTCCTTCGACGACCCTCGTAAGTGACTTCCTTCGGCGACCCTCGTAAGTGACTTCCTTCGGCGACCCTCGGAAGTGACTTCCTTCGGCGACCCTCGGAAGTGACTTCCTTCGGCGACCCTCGGAAGTGACTTCCTTCGGCGACCCACGTAAGTGACTTCCTTCGGCGACCCTCGTAAGTGACTTCCTTCGGCGACCCTCGTAAGTGACTTCCTTCGGCGACCCTCGGAAGTGACTTCCTTCGGCGACCCTCGTAAGTGACTTCCTTCGGCGACCCTCGTAAGTGACTTCCTTCGACGACCCTCGTAAGTGACTTCCTTCGACGACCCTCGTAAGTGACTTCCTTCGGCGACACTCGGAAGTGACTTCCTTCGGCGACCCTCGGAAGTGACTTCCTTCGGCGACCCTCGGAAGTGACTTCCTTCGACGTCCCTCGGAAGTGACTTCCTTCGACGTCCCTCGGAAGTGACTTCCTTCGACGTCCCTCGGAAGTGACTTCCTTCGGCGACCCTCGTAAGTGACTTCCTTCGGCGACCCTCGTAAGTGACTTCCTTCGGCGACCCTCGTAAGTGACTTCCTTCGGCGACCCTCGTAAGTGACTTCCTTCGGCGACCCTCGTAAGTGACTTCCTTCGGCGACCCTCGTAAGTGACTTCCTTCGGCGACCCTCGTAAGTGACTTCCTTCGGCGACCCTCGTAAGTGACTTCCTTCGGCGACCCTCGTAAGTGACTTCCTTCGGCGACCCTCGTAAGTGACTTCCTTCGGCGACCCTCGGAAGTGACTTCCTTCGGCGACCCTCGGAAGTGACTTCCTTCGGCGACCCTCGGAAGTGACTTCCTTCGGCGACCCTCGGAAGTGACTTCCTTCGGCGACCCTCGGAAGTGACTTCCTTCGACGACCCTCGTAAGTGACTTCCTTCGACGACCCTCGTAAGTGACTTCCTTCGGCGACCCTCGGAAGTGACTTCCTTCGGCGACCCTCGGAAGTGACTTCCTTCGGCGACCCTCGGAAGTGACTTCCTTCGGCGACCCTCGGAAGTGACTTCCTTCGGCGACCCTCGGAAGTGACTTCCTTCGGCGACCCTCGGAAGTGACTTCCTTCGGCGACCCTCGGAAGTGACTTCCTTCGGCGACCCTCGGAAGTGACTTCCTTCGGCGACCCTCGGAAGTGACTTCCTTCGGCGACCCTCGGAAGTGACTTCCTTCGGCGACCCTCGGAAGTGACTTCCTTCGGCGACCCTCGTAAGTGACTTCCTTCGGCGACCCTCGTAAGTGACTTCCTTCGGCGACCCTCGGAAGTGACTTCCTTCGGCGACCCTCGGAAGTGACTTCCTTCGGCGACCCTCGGAAGTGACTTCCTTCGGCGACCCTCGGAAGTGAATTCCTTCGGCGACCCTCGGAAGTGACTTCCTTCGGCGACCCTCGGAAGTGACTTCCTTCGAAGACCCTCGGAAGTGACTTCCTTCGAAGACCCTCGGAAGTGACTTCCTTCGGCGACCCTCGGAAGTGAATTCCTTCGGCGACCCTAGTAAGTGACTTCCTTCGGCGACCCTCGGAAGTGACTTCCTTCGGCGACCCTCGGAAGTGACTTCCTTCGGCGACCCTCGTAAGTGACTTCCTTCGGCGACCCTCGGAAGTGACTTCCTTCGGCGACCCTCGGAAGTGACTTCCTTCGGCGACCCTCGTAAGTGACTTCCTTCGGCGACCCTCGTAAGTGACTTCCTTCGGCGACCCTCGTAAGTGACTTCCTTCGGCGACCCTCGTAAGTGACTTCCTTCGGCGACCCTCGTAAGTGACTTCCTTCGACGACCCTCGGAAGTGACTTCCTTCGGCGACCCTCGTAAGTGACTTCCTTCGGCGACCCTCGGAAGTGACTTCCTTCGGCGACCCTCGTAAGTGACTTCCTTCGGCGACCCTCGGAAGTGACTTCCTTCGGCGACCCTCGTAAGTGACTTCCTTCGACGACCCTCGGAAGTGACTTCCTTCGGCGACCCTCGGAAGTGACTTCCTTTGGCGACCCTCGGAAGTGACTTCCTTCGGCGACCCTCGGAAGTGACTTCCTTCGGCGACCCTCGGAAGTGACTTCCTTCGACGTCCCTCGGAAGTGACTTCCTTCGGCGACCCTCGGAAGTGACTTCCTTCGGCGACCCTCGGAAGTGACTTCCTTCGGCGACCCTCGTAAGTGACTTCCTTCGGCGACCCTCGTAAGTGACTTCCTTCGGCGACCCTCGTAAGTGACTTCCTTCGGCGACCCTCGTAAGTGACTTCCTTCGGCGACCCTCGTAAGTGACTTCCTTCGGCGACCCTCGGAAGTGACTTCCTTCGGCGACCCTCGTAAGTGACTTCCTTCGGCGACCCTCGGAAGTGACTTCCTTCGGCGACCCTCGGAAGTGACTTCCTTCGGCGACCCTCGTAAGTGACTTCCTTCGGCGACCCTCGTAAGTGACTTCCTTCGAAGACCCTCGGAAGTGACTTCCTTCGAAGACCCTCGTAAGTGACTTCCTTCGGCGACCCTCTTAAGTGACTTCCTTCGGCGACCCTCGTAAGTGACTTCCTTCGGCGACCCTCGGAAGTGACTTCCTTCGGCGACCCTCGGAAGTGACTTCCTTCGGCGACCCTCGGAAGTGACTTCCTTCGGCGACCCTCGGAAGTGACTTCCTTCGGCGACCCTCGTAAGTGACTTCCTTCGGCGACCCTCGTAAGTGACTTCCTTCGGCGACCCTCGTAAGTGACTTCCTTCGGCGACCCTCGTAAGTGACTTCCTTCGGCGACCCTCGTAAGTGACTTCCTTCGGCGACCCTCGGAAGTGACTTCCTTCGGCGACCCTCGTAAGTGACTTCCTTCGACGACCCTCGGAAGTGACTTCCTTCGGCGACCCTCGGAAGTGACTTCCTTTGGCGACCCTCGGAAGTGACTTCCTTCGGCGACCCTCGGAAGTGACTTCCTTCGGCGACCCTCGGAAGTGACTTCCTTCGACGTCCCTCGGAAGTGACTTCCTTCGGCGACCCTCGTAAGTGACTTCCTTCGGCGACCCTCGGAAGTGACTTCCTTCGGCGACCCTCGGAAGTGACTTCCTTCGGCGACCCTCGTAAGTGACTTCCTTCGGCGACCCTCGTAAGTGACTTCCTTCGGCGACCCTCGTAAGTGACTTCCTTCGGCGACCCTCGTAAGTGACTTCCTTCGGCGACCCTCGTAAGTGACTTCCTTCGACGACCCTCGGAAGTGACTTCCTTCGGCGACCCTCGTAAGTGACTTCCTTCGGCGACCCTCGGAAGTGACTTCCTTCGGCGACCCTCGGAAGTGACTTCCTTCGAAGACCCTCGGAAGTGACTTCCTTCGAAGACCCTCGGAAGTGACTTCCTTCGGCGACCCTCGGAAGTGAATTCCTTCGGCGACCCTAGTAAGTGACTTCCTTCGGCGACCCTCGGAAGTGACTTCCTTCGGCGACCCTCGGAAGTGACTTCCTTCGGCGACCCTCGGAAGTGACTTCCTTCGGCGACCCTCGGAAGTGACTTCCTTCGGCGACCCTCGGAAGTGACTTCCTTCGGCGACCCTCGTAAGTGACTTCCTTCGGCGACCCTCGGAAGTGACTTCCTTCGGCGACCCTCGGAAGTGACTTCCTTCGGCGCCCCTCGTAAGTGACTTCCTTCGGCGACCCTCGGAAGTGACTTCCTTCGGCGACCCTCGTAAGTGACTTCCTTCGAAGACCCTCGTAAGTGACTTCCTTCGAAGACCCTCGTAAGTGACTTCCTTCGGCGACCCTCTTAAGTGACTTCCTTCGGCGACCCTCGGAAGTGACTTCCTTCGGCGACCCTCGGAAGTGACTTCCTTCGGCGACCCTCGGAAGTGACTTCCTTCGGCGACCCTCGGAAGTGACTTCCTTCGGCGACCCTCGTAAGTGACTTCCTTCGGCGACCCTCGTAAGTGACTTCCTTCGGCGACCCTCGTAAGTGACTTCCTTCGGCGACCCTCGTAAGTGACTTCCTTCGGCGACCCTCGTAAGTGACTTCCTTCGACGTCCCTCGGAAGTGACTTCCTTCGGCGACCCTCGTAAGTGACTTCCTTCGGCGACCCTCGGAAGTGACTTCCTTCGGCGACCCTCGTAAGTGACTTCCTTCGACGACCCTCGTAAGTGACTTCCTTCGGCGACCCTCGTAAGTGACTTCCTTCGGCGACCCTCGTAAGTGACTTCCTTCGGCGACCCTCGGAAGTGACTTCCTTCGGCGACCCTCGGAAGTGACTTCCTTCGGCGACCCTCGTAAGTGACTTCCTTCGGCGACCCTCGGAAGTGACTTCCTTCGGCGACCCTCGTAAGTGACTTCCTTCGGCGACCCTCGTAAGTGACTTCCTTCGACGACCCTCGTAAGTGACTTCCTTCGGCGACTCTCGTAAGTGACTTCCTTCGGCGACCCTCGTAAGTGACTTCCTTCGGCGACCCTCGTAAGTGACTTCCTTCGGCGACCCTCGTAAGTGACTTCCTTCGGCGACCCTCGTAAGTGACTTCCTTCGGCGACCCTCGTAAGTGACTTCCTTCGGCGACCCTCGTAAGTGCTTCCTTCGGCGACCCTCGGAAGTGACTTCCTTCGGCGACCCTCGGAAGTGACTTCCTTCGGCGACCCTCGGAAGTGACTTCCTTCGGCGACCCTCGTAAGTGACTTCCTTCGGCGACCCTCGTAAGTGACTTCCTTCGGCGACCCTCGTAAGTGACTTCCTTCGGCGACCCTCGTAAGTGACTTCCTTCGGCGACCCTCGGAAGTGACTTCCTTCGGCGACCCTCGGAAGTGACTTCCTTCGGCGACCCTCGTAAGTGACTTCCTTCGGCGACCCTCGTAAGTGACTTCCTTCGGCGACCCTCGTAAGTGACTTCCTTCGGCGACCCTCGGAAGTGACTTCCTTCGGCGACCCTCGGAAGTGACTTCCTTCGGCGACCCTCGGAAGTGAATTCCTTCGGCGACCCTCGGAAGTGACTTCCTTCGGCGACCCTCGGAAGTGACTTCCTTCGGCGACCCTCGTAAGTGACTTCCTTCGGCGACCCTCGGAAGTGACTTCCTTCGGCGACCCTCGTAAGTGACTTCCTTCGGCGACCCTCGTAAGTGACTTCCTTCGGCGACCCTCGGAAGTGACTTCCTTCGGCGACCCTCGTAAGTGACTTCCTTCGAAGACCCTCGGAAGTGACTTCCTTCGGCGACCCTCGGAAGTGACTTCCTTCGGCGACCCTCGTAAGTGACTTCCTTCGGCGACCCTCGTAAGTGACTTCCTTCGGCGACCCTCGGAAGTGACTTCCTTCGACGACCCTCGGAAGTGACTTCCTTCGACGTCCCTCGGAAGTGAATTCCTTCGACGTCCCTCGGAAGTGACTTCCTTCGGCGACCCTCGGAAGTGACTTCCTTCGGCGACCCTCGGAAGTGACTTCCTTCGACGACCCTCGTAAGTGACTTCCTTCGACGACCCTCGTAAGTGACTTCCTTCGGCGACCCTCGTAAGTGACTTCCTTCGGCGACCCTCGGAAGTGACTTCCTTCGGCGACCCTCGGAAGTGACTTCCTTCGGCGACCCTCGGAAGTGACTTCCTTCGGCGACCCTCGGAAGTGACTTCCTTCGGCGACCCTCGGAAGTGACTTCCTTCGGCGACCCTCGGAAGTGACTTCCTTCGGCGACCCTCGGAAGTGACTTCCTTCGGCGACCCTCGTAAGTGACTTCCTTCGGCGACCCTCGGAAGTGACTTCCTTCGGCGACCCTCGTAAGTGACTTCCTTCGAAGACCCTCGGAAGTGACTTCCTTCGAAGACCCTCGGAAGTGACTTCCTTCGAAGACCCTCGGAAGTGACTTCCTTCGGCGACCCTCGGAAGTGACTTCCTTCGGCGACCCTCGTAAGTGACTTCCTTCGGCGACCCTCGTAAGTGACTTCCTTCGGCGACCCTCGGAAGTGACTTCCTTCGACGACCCTCGGAAGTGACTTCCTTCGGCGACCCTCGGAAGTGACTTCCTTCGGCGACCCTCGGAAGTGACTTCCTTCGGCGACCCTCGTAAGTGACTTCCTTCGGCGACCCTCGTAAGTGACTTCCTTCGGCGACCCTCGTAAGTGACTTCCTTCGGCGACCCTCGTAAGTGACTTCCTTCGGCGACCCTCGTAAGTGACTTCCTTCGGCGACCCTCGTAAGTGACTTCCTTCGGCGACCCTCGGAAGTGACTTCCTTCGGCGACCCTCGGAAGTGACTTCCTTCGGCGACCCTCGGAAGTGACTTCCTTCGGCGACCCTCGGAAGTGACTTCCTTCGGCGACCCTCGGAAGTGACTTCCTTCGGCGACCCTCGGAAGTGACTTCCTTCGGCGACCCTCGGAAGTGACTTCCTTCGGCGACCCTCGGAAGTGACTTCCTTCGGCGACCCTCGGAAGTGACTTCCTTCGGCGACCCTCGGAAGTGACTTCCTTCGACGTCCCTCGGAAGTGACTTCCTTCGGCGACCCTCGGAAGTGACTTCCTTCGACGACCCTCGGAAGTGACTTCCTTCGACGACCCTCGTAAGTGACTTCCTTCGGCGACCCTCGGAAGTGACTTCCTTCGACGTCCCTCGGAAGTGACTTCCTTCGACGACCCTCGTAAGTGACTTCCTTCGACGACCCTCGTAAGTGACTTCCTTCGGCGACCCTCGGAAGTGACTTCCTTCGGCGACCCTCGTAAGTGACTTCCTTCGGCGACCCTCGTAAGTGACTTCCTTCGGCGACCCTCGTAAGTGACTTCCTTCGGCGACCCTCGTAAGTGACTTCCTTCGGCGACCCTCGTAAGTGACTTCCTTCGTCGACCCTCGGAAGTGACTTCCTTCGGCGACCCTCGGAAGTGACTTCCTTCGGCGACCCTCGGAAGTGACTTCCTTCGGCGACCCTCGGAAGTGACTTCCTTCGGCGACCCTCGGAAGTGACTTCCTTCGGCGACCCTCGGAAGTGACTTCCTTCGGCGACCCTCGGAAGTGACTTCCTTCGGCGACCCTCGGAAGTGACTTCCTTCGACGTCCCTCGGAAGTGACTTCCTTCGGCGACCCTCAGAAGTGACTTCCTTCGACGACCCTCGGAAGTGACTTCCTTCGACGACCCTCGTAAGTGACTTCCTTCGGCGACCCTCGGAAGTGACTTCCTTCGACGTCCCTCGGAAGTGACTTCCTTCGACGACCCTCGTAAGTGACTTCCTTCGACGACCCTCGTAAGTGACTTCCTTCGGCGACCCTCGGAAGTGACTTCCTTCGGCGACCCTCGTAAGTGACTTCCTTCGGCGACCCTCGTAAGTGACTTCCTTCGGCGACCCTCGGAAGTGACTTCCTTCGGCGACCCTCGGAAGTGACTTCCTTCGGCGACCCTCGTAAGTGACTTCCTTCGTCGACCATCGGAAGTGACTTCCTTCGGCGACCCTCGTAAGTGACTTCCTTCGGCGACCCTCGTAAGTGACTTCCTTCGGCGACCCTCGTAAGTGACTTCCTTCGGCGACCCTCGTAAGTGACTTCCTTCGGCGACCCTCGGAAGTGACTTCCTTCGACGTCCCTCGGAAGTGACTTCCTTCGGCGACCCTCGTAAGTGACTTCCTTCGAAGACCCTCGGAAGTGACTTCCTTCGGCGACCCTCGGAAGTGACTTCCTTCGGCGACCCTCGGAAGTGACTTCCTTCGGCGACCCTCGTAAGTGACTTCCTTCGGCGACCCTCGTAAGTGACTTCCTTCGGCGACCCTCGGAAGTGACTTCCTTCGGCGACCCTCGGAAGTGACTTCCTTCGGCGACCCTCGGAAGTGACTTCCTTCGGCGACCCTCGGAAGTGACTTCCTTCGGCGACCATCGGAAGTGACTTCCTTCGGCGACCCTCGGAAGTGACTTCCTTCGGCGACCCTCGGAAGTGACTTCCTTCGGCGACCCTCGTAAGTGACTTCCTTCGGCGACCCTCGTAAGTGACTTCCTTCGGCGACCCTCGTAAGTGACTTCCTTCGGCGACCCTCGTAAGTGACTTCCTTCGGCGACCCTCGGAAGTGACTTCCTTCGGCGACCCTCGTAAGTGACTTCCTTCGAAGACCCTCGGAAGTGACTTCCTTCGAAGACCCTCGGAAGTGACTTCCTTCGGCGACCCTCGGAAGTGACTTCCTTCGGCGACCCTCGTAAGTTACTTCCTTCGGCGACCCTCGTAAGTGACTTCCTTCGGCGACCCTCGTAAGTGACTTCCTTCGGCGACCCTCGGAAGTGACTTCCTTCGGCGACCCTCGGAAGTGACTTCCTTCGGCGACCCTCGGAAGTGACTTCCTTCGGCGACCCTCGTAAGTGACTTCCTTCGGCGACCCTCGTAAGTGACTTCCTTCGGCGACCCTCGTAAGTTACTTCCTTCGGCGACCCTCGTAAGTGACTTCCTTCGGCGACCCTCGTAAGTGACTTCCTTCGGCGACCCTCGGAAGTGACTTCCTTCGGCGACCCTCGGAAGTGACTTCCTTCGGCGACCCTCGGAAGTGACTTCCTTCGGCGACCCTCGTAAGTGACTTCCTTCGGCGACCCTCGTAAGTGACTTCCTTCGGCGACCCTCGTAAGTGACTTCCTTCGGCGACCCTCGTAAGTGACTTCCTTCGGCGACCCTCGTAAGTGACTTCCTTCGGCGACCCTCGTAAGTGACTTCCTTCGGCGACCCTCGGAAGTGACTTCCTTCGGCGACCCTCGGAAGTGACTTCCTTCGGCGACCCTCGGAAGTGACTTCCTTCGGCGACCCTCGGAAGTGACTTCCTTCGGCGACCCTCGGAAGTGACTTCCTTCGGCGACCCTCGGAAGTGACTTCCTTCGGCGACCCTCGGAAGTGACTTCCTTCGGCGACCCTCGGAAGTGACTTCCTTCGGCGACCCTCGGAAGTGACTTCCTTCGACGTCCCTCGGAAGTGACTTGACTTCCTTCGGCGACCCTCGGAAGTGACTTCCTTCGACGACCCTCGGAAGTGACTTCCTTCGACGACCCTCGTAAGTGACTTCCTTCGACGACCCTCGTAAGTGACTTCCTTCGAGCGACCCTCGGAAGTGACTTCCTTCGGCGACCCTCGTAAGTGACTTCCTTCGGCGACCCTCGTAAGTGACTTCCTTCGGCGACCCTCGGAAGTGACTTCCTTCGAAGACCCTCGGAAGTGACTTCCTTCGAAGACCCTCGGAAGTGACTTCCTTCGGCGACCCTCGGAAGTGAATTCCTTCGGCGACCCTAGTAAGTGACTTCCTTCGGCGACCCTCGTAAGTGACTTCCTTCGGCGACCCTCGTAAGTGACTTCCTTCGGCGACCCTCGGAAGTGACTTCCTTCGGCGACCCTCGGAAGTGACTTCCTTCGGCGACCCTCGGAAGTGACTTCCTTCGGCGACCCTCGGAAGTGACTTCCTTCGGCGACCCTCGGAAGTGACTTCCTTCGGCGACCCTCGGAAGTGACTTCCTTCGGCTACCCTCGGAAGTGACTTCCTTCGGCGACCCTCGTAAGTGACTTCCTTCGACGACCCTCGTAAGTGACTTCCTTCGGCGACCCTCGTAAGTGACTTCCTTCGGCGACCCTCGTAAGTGACTTCCTTCGGCGACCCTCGTAAGTGACTTCCTTCGGCGACCCTCGTAAGTGACTTCCTTCGGCGACCTCGGAGTGACTTCCTCGCGACCCCGAAGTGACTTCCTTCTCGGCGACCCTCGTAAGTGACTTCCTTCGGCGACCCTCGTAAGTGACTTCCTTCGGCGACCCTCGGAAGTGACTTCCTTCGGCGACCCTCGGAAGTGACTTCCTTCGGCGACCCTCGGAAGTGACTTCCTTCGGCGACCCTCGTAAGTGACTTCCTTCGGCGACCCTCGGAAGTGACTTCCTTCGGCGACCCTCGGAAGTGACTTCCTTCGGCGACCCTCGGAAGTGACTTCCTTCGGCGACCCTCGAAAGTGACTTCCTTCGGCGACCCTCGGAAGTGACTTCCTTCGGCGACCCTCGGAAGTGACTTCCTTCGACGACCCTCGGAAGTGACTTCCTTCGACGACCCTCGTAAGTGACTTCCTTCGACGACCCTCGTAAGTGACTTCCTTCGGCGACCCTCGGAAGTGACTTCCTTCGGCGACCCTCGTAAGTGACTTCCTTCGGCGACCCTCGTAAGTGACTTCCTTCGGCGACCCTCGGAAGTGACTTCCTTCGGCGACCCTCGGAAGTGACTTCCTTCGGCGACCCTCGTAAGTGACTTCCTTCGTCGACCCTCGGAAGTGACTTCCTTCGGCGACCCTCGTAAGTGACTTCCTTCGGCGACCCTCGTAAGTGACTTCCTTCGGCGACCCTCGTAAGTGACTTCCTTCGGCGACCCTCGTAAGTGACTTCCTTCGGCGACCCTCGGAAGTGACTTCCTTCGACGTCCCTCGGAAGTGACTTCCTTCGAAGACCCTCGGAAGTGACTTCCTTCGAAGACCCTCGGAAGTGACTTCCTTCGAAGACCCTCGGAAGTGACTTCCTTCGGCGACCCTCGTAAGTGACTTCCTTCGGCGACCCTCGTAAGTGACTTCCTTCGGCGACCCTCGGAAGTGACTTCCTTCGGCGACCCTCGGAAGTGACTTCCTTCGGCGACCCTCGGAAGTGACTTCCTTCGGCGACCCTCGGAAGTGACTTCCTTTGGCGACCCTCGGAAGTGACTTCCTTCGGCGACCCTCGGAAGTGACTTCCTTCGGCGACCCTCGGAAGTGACTTCCTTCGGCGACCCTCGGAAGTGACTTCCTTCGGCGACCCTCGGAAGTGACTTCCTTCGGCGACCCTCGGAAGTGACTTCCTTCGACGACCCTCGTAAGTGACTTCCTTCGGCGACCCTCGTAAGTGACTTCCTTCGGCGACCCTCGTAAGTGACTTCCTTCGGCGACACTCGGAAGTGACTTCCTTCGGCGACCCTCGGAAGTGACTTCCTTCGTCGAATGTAGTGACTTTCGAGAGTCGTCGAATGAAGTGACTTTCGAGAATCGTCGAACGAAGTGACTTTCGAGAATCGTCGAACGAAGTGACTTTCGAGAATCGTCTAATGAAGTGACTTTCGAGAATCGTCGAATGAAGTGACTTGCGAGAATCGTGGAATGAAGTGACTTTCGAGAATCGTGGAATGAAGTGACTTTCGAGAATCGTCGAATAATGTGACTTTCGAGAATCGTCGAATGAAGTGACTTTCGAGAATCGTCGAATGAAGTGACTTTCGAGAATCGTGGAATGAAGTGACTTTCGAGAATCGTGGAGTGAAGTGACTTTCGAGAGTCGTGGATTGAAGTGACTTTCGAGAGTCGTCGAATGAAGTGACTTTCGAGAGTCGTCGAATGAAGAGACTTTCGAGAGTCGTCGAATAAAGTGACTGTCGAGAGTCGTCGAATGAAGTGACTGTCGAGAGTCGTCAAATGAAGTGACTGTCGAGAATCGTCGAATGAAGTGACTTTCGAGAGTGGTCGAATGAAGTGACTGTCGAGAGTCGTCGAATGAAGTGACTGTCGAGAGTCGTCGAATGAAGTGACTGTCGAGAGTCGTGGAATGAAGTGACTGTCGAGAGTCGTCGAATGAAGTGACTTTCGAGAATCGTCGAATGAAGTGACTTTCGAAAATCGTCGAATGAAGTGACTTTCGAGAGTCGACGAATGAAGTGACTTTCGAGAGTCGTCGAATGAAGTGACTTTCGAGAGTCGTCGAATGAAGTGACTTTCGAGAGTCGTCGAATGAAGTGACTTTCGAGAGTCGTCGAATGAAGTGACTTTCGAGAGTCGTCGAATGAAGTGATTTTCGAGAGTCGTCGAATGAATTGACTTTCGAGAACTGTCGAATGAAGTGACTTTCGAGAACCTTCGAATGAAGTGACTTTCGAGAACCGTCGAATGAAGTGACTTTCGAGAACCGTCGAATGAAGTGACTTTAAAGAATCGTCGAATGAAGTGACTTTCGAGAATCGTCGAATGAAGTGACTTTCGAGAATCGTCGAATGAAGTGACTGTCGAGAATCGTCGAATGAAGTGACTGTCGAGAGTCGTCGAATGAAGTGACTTTCGAGAATCGTCGAATGAAGTGACTTTCGAGAATCGTCGAATGAAGTGACTTTCGAGAATCGTGGATTGAAGTGACTTTCGAGAATCGTCGAATGAAGTGACTTTCGAGAATCGTCGAATGAAGTGACTTTCGAGAATCGTCGAATGAAGTGACTTTCGAGAATCGTCGAATGAAGTGACTTTCGAGAATCGTCGAATGAAGTGACTTTCGAGAGTCGTCGAATGAAGTGACTTTCGAGAATCTTCGAATGAAGTGACTTTCGAGAATCGTCGAATGAAGTGACTTTCGAGAATCGTCGAATGAAGTGACTTTCGAGAATCGTCGAATGAAGTGACTTTCGAGAATCGTCGAATGAAGTGACTTTCGAGAATCGTCGAATGAAGTGACTTTCGAGAATCGTCGAATGAAGTGACTTTTGAGAGTCGTCGAATGAAGTGACTTTCGAGAGTCGTCGAATGAAGTGACTTTCGAGAGTCGTCGAATGAAGTGACTGTCGAGAGTCGTCGAATGAAGTGATTGTCGAGAATCGTCGAATGAAGTGACTGTCGAGAGTCATGGAATGATGTGACTGTCGAGAGTCGTCGAATGAAGTGACTGTCGAGAGTCGTCGAATGAAGTGACTTTCGAGAACCTTCGAATGAAGTGACTTTCGAGAGTCGTCGAATGATGTGACTTTCGAGAACCGTCGAATGAAGTGACTTTCGAGAACCGTCGAATGAAGTGACTTTCGAGAACTGTCGAATGAAGTGAAATTCGAGAACCGTCGAATGAAGTGACTTTCGAGAACCGTCGAATGAAGTGACTTTCGAGAGTCGTCGAATGAAGTGACTTTCGAGAGTCGTCGAATGAAGTGACTTTCGAGAGTCGTCGAATGAAGTGACTTTCGAGAGTCGTCGAATGAAGTGACTTTCGAGAGTCGTCGAATGAAGTGACCTTTGAGAATCGTCGAATGAAGTGACTTTCAAGAATCGTCGAATGAAGTGACTTTCGAGAATCGTCGAATGAAGTGACTTTCGAGAATCGTCGAATGAAGTGACTTTCGAGAATCGTCGAATGAAGTGACTTTCGAGAATCGTCGAATGAAGTGACTTTCGAGAATCGTCGAATGAAGTGACTTTCGAGAATCGTCGAATGAAGTGACTTTCGAGAATCGTCGAATGAAGTGACTTTCGAGAATCGTCGAATGAAGTGACTTTCGAGAATCGTCGAATGAAGTGACTTTCGAGAATCGTCGAATGAAGTGACTTTCGAGAGTCGTCGAATGAAGTGACTTTCGAGAGTCGTCGAATGAAGTGACTTTTGAGAATCGTCGAATGAAGTGACTTTCGAGAATCGTCGAATGAAGTGACTTTCGAGAATCGTCGAATGAAGTGACTTTCGAGAATCGTCGAATGAAGTGACTTACGAGAATCGTCGAATGAAGTGACTTTCGAGAATCGTCGAATGAAGTGACTTTCGAGAATCGTCGAATGAAGTGACTTTCGAGAGTCGTCGAATGAAGTGACTTTCGAGAGTCGTCGAATGAAGTGACTTTCGAGAGTCGTCGAATGAAGTGACTGTCGAGAGTCGTCGAATGAAGTGATTGTCGAGAATCGTCGAATGAAGTGACTGTCGAGAGTCATGGAATTAAGTGACTGTCGAGAGTCGTCGAATGAAGTGACTGTCGAGAGTCGTCGAATGAAGTGACTTTCGAGAACCTTCGAATGAAGTGACTTTCGAGAGTCGTCGAATGAAGTGACTTTCGAGAACCGTCGAATGAAGTGACTTTCGAGAACCGTCGAATGAAGTGACTTTCGAGAACCGTCGAATGAAGTGAAATTCGAGAAATGTCGAATGAAGTGACTTTCGAGAACCGTCGAATGAAGTGACTTTCGAGAGTCGTCGAATGAAGTGACTTTCGAGAGTCGTCGAATGAAGTGACTTTCGAGAGTCGTCGAATGAAGTGACCTTCGAGAGTCGTCGAATGAAGTGACTTTCGAGAATCGTCGAATGAAGTGACTTTCGAGAATCGTCGAATGAAGTGACTTTCGAGAATCGTCGAATGAAGTGACTTTCGAGAATCGTCGAATGAAGTGACTTTCGAGAATCGTCGAATGAAGTGACTTTCGAGAATCGTCGAATGAAGTGACTTTCGAGAATCGTCGAATGAAGTGACTTTCGAGAATCGTCGAATGAAGTGACTTTCGAGAATCGTCGAATGAAGTGACTTTCGAGAATCGTCGAATGAAGTGACTTTCGAGAATCGTCGAATGAAGTGACTTTCGAGAATCGTCGAATGAAGTGACTTTCGAGAATCGTCGAATGAAGTGACTTTCGAGAATCGTCGAATGAAGTGACTTTCGAGAGTCGTCGAATGAAGTGACTTTCGAGAGTCGTCGAATGAAGTGACTTTCGAGAGTCGTCGAATGAAGTGACTTTCGAGAGTCGTCGAATGAAGTGACTGTCGAGAGTCGTCGAATGAAGTGACTGTCGAGAATCGTCGAATGAAGTGACTGTCGAGAGTCATGGAATGAAGTGACTGTCGAGAGTCGTCGAATGAAGTGACTGTCGAGAGTCGTCGAATGAAGTGACTGTCGAGAGTCATGGAATGAAGTGACTGTCGAGAGTCGTCGAATGAAGTGACTGTCAAGAGTCGTCGAATGAAGTGACTTTCGAGAACCTTCGAATGAAGTGACTTTCGAGAGTCGTCGAATGAAGTGACTTTCGAGAACCGTCGAATGAAGTGACTTTCGAGAACCGTCGAATGAAGTGACTTTCGAGAACCGTCGAATGAAGTGAAATTCGAGAAATGTCGAATGAAGTGACTTTCGAGAACCGTCGATTGAAGTGACTTTCGAGAGTCGTCGAATGAAGTGACTTTCGAGAGTCGTCGAATGAAGTGACTTTCGAGAGTCGTCGAATGAAGTGACTTTCGAGAGTCGTCGAATGAAGTGACTTTCGAGAGTCGTCGAATGAAGTGACTGTCGAGAGTCGTCGAATGAAGTGACTGTCGAGAGTCGTCGAATGAAGTGACTGTCGAGAGTCGTCGAATGAAGTGACTGTCGAGAACCGTCGAATGAAGTGACTTTCGAGAACCGTCGAATGAAGTTACTTTCGAGAACCGTCGAATGAAGTGACTTTCGAGAGTCGTCGAATGAAGTGACTTTCGAGAACCGTCGAATGAAGTGACTTTCGAGAACCGTCGAATGAAGTGACTTTCGAGAATCGTCGAATGAAGTGACTTTCGAGAATCGTCGAATGAAGTGACTTTCGAGAATCGTTGAATGAAGTGACTTTCGAGAATCGTCGAATGAAGTGACTTTCGAGAATCGTCGAATGAAGTGACTTTCGAGAATCGTCGAATGAAGTGACTTTCGAGAATCGTCGAATGAAGTGACTTTCGAGAATCGTCGAATGAAGTGACTTTCGAGAATCGTCGAATGAAGTGACTTTCGAGAATCGTCGAATGAAGTGACTTTCGAGAATCGTCGAATGAAGTGACTTTCGAGAATCGTCGAATGAAGTGACTTTCGAGAATCGTCGAATGAAGTGACTTTCGAGAATCGTCGAATGAAGTGACTTTCGAGAATCGTCGAATGAAGTGACTTTCGAGAATAAAAAAATAAAAAATCTTACTGAAGGAAAAAAAATCTTGCTGTCGACGTGAAGGAAAAAAAAAAAAATCTTGCTGTCGACGTGAAGGAAAAAAAAAATCTTGCTGTCGACGTGAAGAAAAAAAAAATCTTGCTGTCGACGTGAAGGAAAAAAATAATCTTGCTGAAGGAAAAAAAAAAAAAATCTTGCTGTCGACGTGAAGGAAAAAAAAAATCTTGCTGGGAAAAAAAAAAAAAATCTTGCTGTCGACGTAAAGAAAAAAAAAATCTTGCTGAAGGAAAAAAAAAAATTAAATCTTGCTGTCGACGTGAAAAAAAAAAAAAAAAATCTTGCTGTGGACGTGAAGGAAAAAAAAAAATCTTGCTGTCGACGTGAAGAAAAAAAAAATCTTGCTGTCGACGTGAAGAAAAAAAAAATCTTGCTGTCGACGTGAAGGAAAAAAAAAAAAAAATCTTGCTGAAGGAAAAAAAAAATCTTGCTGTCGACGTGAAGGAAAAAAAAATCTTGCTGAAGGGAAAAAAAAAAAAAAATCTTGCTGTGGACGTGAAGAACAAAAAAATCTTGCTGAAGGAAAAAAAAAAAAAAATCTTGCTGTCGACGTGAAGAAGAAAAAAAAAATCTTGCTGTCGACTTAAAGGAAAAAAAAAAACAATCTTGCTGTCGACGTGAAGAAAAAAAAAATCTTGCTGTCGACGTGAAGAAGAAAAAAAAATCTTGCTGAAGGAAAACAAAAAAAATCTTGCTGTCGACGTGAAGGAAAAAAAAATCTTGCTGAAGGAAAAAAAAAAAAAAAAATCTTGCTGTCGACGTGAAAAAAAAAAAAAATCTTGCTGTCGACGTGATGGAAAAAAAAAATCTTGCTGTTGACGTGAAGGAAAAAAAAAAACAATCTTGCTGTCGACGTGAAGAAAAAACAAACTCTTGCTGTCGACGTGAAGGAAAAAAAAAATCTAGCTGTAGGAAAAAAAAAAAAAATCTTGCTGTCGACGTGAAAGAAAAAAAAATCTTGCTAAAGAGAGAGAAAAAAAAATCTTGCTGTCGACGTGAAGGAAAAAAAAAAATCTTGCTGTCGACGTGAAGGGAAAAAAAAAATCTTGCTGTCGACGTGAAAGAAAAAAAAAATCTTGCTGAAGGAAAAAAAAAAAAAAATCTTGCTGTCGACGTGAAGAAAAAAAAAATCTTGCTGTCGACGTGAAGAAAAAAAAAATCTTGCTGTCGACGTAAAGGAAAAAAATAACAATCTTGCTGTCGACGTGAAGAAAAAAAAATCTTGCTGTCGACGTGAAGAAGAAAAAAAAAATCTTGCTAAAGGAAAAAAACAAAAAAATCTTGCTGTCGACGTGAAGAAAAAAAAATCTTGCTGAAGGAAAAATAAAATAAAAAATCTTGCCGTCGACGTGAAGAAAAAAAAAAGTCTTCC
The DNA here is from genome assembly GCA_033782935.1 of Petrolisthes cinctipes. NCBI lineage: Eukaryota > Metazoa > Arthropoda > Malacostraca > Decapoda > Porcellanidae > Petrolisthes > Petrolisthes cinctipes. Next base: position 34,137 of record JAWQEG010006549.1, read on the forward strand.
TGTCGACGTAAAGGAAAAAAAAACAATCTTGCTGTCGACGTGAAAAAAAAAAATCTTGCTGTCGACGTGAAGAAGAAAAAAAATTCTTGCGTCTCTCTTTTTTTTTTTCCGGCGCGCGTGTCTCTTTTTTTTTTTTCCGGCGCGCGTGTCTCTTTTTTTTTATTTTTCCGGCGCGCGTGTCTCTTTTTTTTTTTTTTTTTCCAGCGCGTCTCTTTTTTCTTTTTTTTCCGGCGCGCGTGTCTCTTTTTTTTTCCAGCGCGTCTCTTTTTTCATTTTTTTTCCGGCGCGCGTCTCTCTTTTTTTTTTTCCTGCGCTCGTCTCTCTTTTTTTTTTCCGGCGCGCGTGTCTCTCTTTTTTTTTTTCGGCGCGTGTGTCTTTTTTTTTTTTTTTTTTCGGCGCGCGTGTCTCTTTTTTTTTCCGGCGTGCGTGTCTCTTTTTTTTTTTTTTTTCTGGCCCGCGTGTCTCTTTTTTATTTTTTTTTTCCGGCGCCCGTCTCTCTTTTTATTTTTCCGGCGCGCAACTTTTTTTTTTTTTTTTTACCGGCGCGCGTCTCTTTTTTTTTTCCGGCGCGCGTCTCTCTTTTTTTTTTTCCGGCGCGCGTGTCTCTCTTTTTTTTTTTTTTTTCCGGCGCGCGTGTCTTTTTTTTTTTTTTTCCGGCGCGCGTGTGTCTCTTTTTTTTTTCGGCGCGCGTGTCTTTTTTTTTTTTTTTTTTTTTGGCGCGCGTGTGTTTTTTTGTTTTTTTTCCGGCGCGCGTATCCCTTTTTTTTTTTTTTCCCGGCGCGCGACTCTTTTTTTTTTTTTTTTCCGGTGCGTCTCTTTTTTTCTCTTTTTTTCTCTTTTTTTCCGGCGCGCGTCTCTTTTTTTTTTTTTTCTGGCGCGTGTTTCTTTTTTTTTTTTCCGGCGCGCGTGTCTCTTTTTTTTTTTTTTTTTTCCGGCACGCGTCTCTTTTTTTTTTTCCGGCGCGCGTGTCTCTTTTTTTTTTTTTTTCCTGCGCGCGTGTCTTTTTTTTTTTTTTTCCGGCGCGTGTCTCTTTTTTTTTTTTTTTCCCGGCGCGCGTCTCTTTTTTTTTCTGGCGCGCGTGTCTCTTTTTTTTTTTTTTCCGGCGCGCGTGTCTCTCTTTTTTTTCTTTTTTTTTCGGCATGCGTCTCTTTTTTTTTTTTTTTTCGGCGCGCGTCTCTTTTTTTTTTTTTTCCCGGCGCGCGTGTCTCTTTTTTTTTCTCTCTCTGGCGCGCATGTCTCTTTTTTTTTTTTTCCGGCGCGCATGTCTCTCTTTTTTTTTCTTTTTTTTTCCCAGCGCGCGTGTCTCTCTTTTTTTTTTTTCCGGCGCGCTTGTCCCTTTTTTTTTTTTTTTTTCGGGCCGCGTCTCTTTTTTTTTTTTTCCGGCGCGCGTGTCTCTTTTTTTTTTTTTCCGGCGCGCGTTTCTCTTTTTTTTTCCGGCGCGCGTGTATCTCTCTATTTTCTTTTTTTTTCCGGCGCGCGTGTCTCTTTTTTTTTTTTTTTTTTTTCCGGCACGCGTGTCTCTCTCTCTTTTTTGTACAGCGCGCGTGTCTCTCTTTTTTTTTTTTTTCGGGCCGCGTCTCTTTTTTTTTTTTTTCCGGCGCGCGTGTCTCTTTTTTTTTTCCGGCGCACGTCTCTTTTTTTTTTCCGGCGCGCGTGTCTCTTTTTTTTTTTTTCCGGCACGCGTCTCTTTTTTTTTTCCGGCGCGCGTCTCTTTTTTTTGTTTTTTTCCGGCGCGCGTGTCTCTTTTTTTTTTTTTTATTCCGGCGCGCGTGTCTCTTTTTTTTTTTTTTTTCTGGCGCGCGTGTCTCTTTTTTTTTCCGGCGCGCGTGTCTCTCTTTTTTTTTTCGGCGCGCGTGTCTTTTTTTTTTTTTTTTTTTTTCCGGCGCGCGTATCTTTTTTTTTTCTCTCTCTCCAGCGCGCGTGTCTTTTTTTTTTTTTTCTCCGGCGCGCGTGTCTCTTTTTTTTTCCGGCCCGCGTGTCTCTTTTTTTTTTTTTTTCCGGCTCGCGTGTCTCTTTTTTTTCCGGCCCGCGTGTCTCTTTTTTTTTTTCCGACACGCGTGTCTCTTTTTTTTCTTTTTTTTTCCGGCGCGCGTGTCTCTCTTTTTTTTCGGCGCGCGTGTCTCTTTTTTTTTTTTTTTTTTTCCGGCACGCGCGTGTCTTTTTTTTTTTGTTTTTTTTACCGGCGCGTGTCTCTTTTTTTTTCCGACACGCGTGTCTCTTTTTTTTCTTTTTTTTTCCGGCGCGCGTGTCTCTCTTTTTTTTCGGCGCGCGTGTCTCTTTTTTTTTTTTTTTTTTTCCGGCACGCGCGTGTCTTTTTTTTTTTGTTTTTTTTACCGGCGCGTGTCTCTTTTTTTTTCCGGCCCGCGTGTCTCTTTTTTTTTTTTTTTTTTTTCCGGCGCGCGTGTCTCTTTTTTTTCCGGCCCGCGTGTCTCTTTTTTTTTTTTTTTCAGGCGCGCGTGTCTCTTTTTTTTTTTCCGGCGCGCGTGTCCCTTTTTTTTTCCGACGTGCGTGTCTCTTTTTTTTTTTTTTTTTTTCCGGCGCGCGTGTCTCTCTTTTTTTTTTTCGGCGCGCGTGTCTCTTTTTTTTTTTTTTTTTTTCCGGCGCGCGCGTGTCTTTTTTTTTTTGGTTTTTTTTACCGGCGGGCGTCTCTTTTTTTTTTCGGCGCGCATGTCTCTTTTTTTTTTTTTTCCGGCGCGCGTCTCTTTTTTTTTTTTTCCGGCCCGCGTGTCTCTCTTTTTTTTCTTTTTTTTCCTGCCCGCGTGTCTCTTTTTTTTTTTTTTTTTTTTTTCCGGCGCGCGTGTCTCTCTGAATAGATAGACAGATAGATGCAGTGGATAGTTTGACAGATAAAAATTGAAATGGAAGCAAAGATGTTAGTAGGTGGGAGTCAATATGGTTAATGGAAAATGCATGGAATGACGAAGTTTGGAGGAGAAAGAGGAGGAGGAGGAAGAGGAGAAAGGGTAGAGAAAGGAGGACGAGGAGGAGGAGGAGGAGAAGGGGGTAGAGAAAGGAGGACGAGGAGGAGAAAGAGGAGGAGGAGAGATTAAGGGGTAGAGGAGGAGGAGGAGGAATAGGAGGATGAAGAGGAGAGATTAAGGGAGAGGGAAAGGAGGAAGGAGGTAGAGGAAAGGGTGCTGAAGTTAAGAAAGAAATAGAGGAAGGAGGAAGAGGAGGAAAACTAATATATAAAATGATGGGTTCAGCTCTGGGAAAAAAATGAGATTGGAAAAAGGTTGAACGAAAGGAATCCAAAAAAATATTGCTAAAAAATTCATAATGGTGATGGAAGTATGATAATGGCAAGTGCAAATGGGAATGAAAGGGAAGAGGAAAGAAAATCTGTGTAATAAGGATTCGAGTTTTGTGTGTGTGAGATTGTGTATGTGTTTGTGTTTTGTGTGTGTGAGATTTTGTATATGTTTGTGATTGTGTGTATGTGTGTGTTTGTTTGTGTGTGTGTGAGATTATTTGTGTGTGTGAGATTGTTTGTGAGTGTGTGTGTGTTTGAGATTGTTTGTGTGTGTGTGTGATTGTTTGTGTGTGTATGTGTGGAATTTGTTTTTTCTCATACCACTTTTCCACTTTCATAGTTATCACATCTAATTTTCCTACCTTCCTATTCGCCTCTTTTTATTGCCTCTTTATCCCATCCCATCACTAGATAACTTCCATCTCATCCTTCCCATCCCATTCTCTCATCATATCCTTCCCATTCCTCATCCTATCCTTCACATTCCTCCACCATTTCCATCCTATTCTTTTATCCTTTTGCAAAATCACTTTCATATCGCATCCCATCCATCCCATCCTCCCATCCCATTCTCCTATCCCTCCACCATTTCCATCCTATTCTCCCATCCCATCCCCACATCACTTTCATATCCCATCCCATCCTCCCATCCCATTCCCCTACTCTCCCATCCTATCCCCACATCACTTTCATATCCCATCCCATACATCCCATTCCCCTATTCTCCCATTCCCTTATTCACCCATTCTCCCATCCTATCCCCCATCCCATCCTATCCCATCCTATCCACCTGCTAGTTGTGGAGTGTGTCAGGCAATCGTTAAAGTGTGGCAGCTATTGCAAAACTTCTTACAGTGGTCCGATTCCTACCTTCCCTTTCCCTCCCTCTGTAGTAGTATCTCTGCCTCTCTCCCTCTCCTCTGCACTCCCTACAGGCATTTCCTCCCTTTCTCTTCCTCCCTTATCAATTTTTACCAGACCCTTCTCTCTCTCTCCCTTTACCTCCCTCAGTAGTTTCTCTCCCTCTCTCCCTCCCTTTACCTCCTTCCTCTGCCTCTCTCCCTCCTTTTATTTCCATTTAAGTCTTCTCTCCCTCCCTCTCTCCTTTTATCTACTTCTCTCCCCATTGTCTTTATCTACTTCTCTCCTCATTTCCCTTCATCTACTTCTCTCCCCATTTCCCTTTATCTACTCTCCCCATTTCCCTTTATCTACTTCCCTTTAACCTAATTTCAGTCTCTACTTCTCTCCCTTACTTTCCTCCAGGCCTTCCTTCCCTCCCTTCCTTCACCTCCTTCCTCTACATATCTCCTTCCCTTTACATCCATCATCCATCTAAATCTTCCCTCCCTCCTTTACCTCCTTTTAAATCTTCTCTCCTTCCTATTATCATCTCCTTCCATACCCTCCGTCCCTCTCCCTTACCCCCCCTCTCCCTTTACCCCCCCTCATTGGTGTTGCCTTTTTCCCTCCCATTTGTATGTATGTATGTGTGTATATATGTGTGTATGTATGTATGTATGTATATATGTGTATGTATGTATGTGTGTATGTATGTATGTATGTGTGTATATATGTGTATGTATGTATGCATGTGTGTATATATGTGTATGTATGTATGTATGTGTATGTATGTGTGTATGTATGTATATATGTATGCACTGACATCTGTTGGTTGGCATAGTTTATAGAAATCAAGTACTCTTCAATTTCTTCGTCAACATGGCAGGACACTTAACTATAAACTTATAAATGAGTAGAAAAAAATGAATAAATATATAAAATGATACATAGATATATAAATTGGAAATCAACAAATACATAAATAAACAAAGAAATATACAAATAAATAAAAACAAATAAAAATAAAAATAAACATAAAGAGGAAGGAAAGCCCAGTGTAATTAACCCAGGTGAAGTGCCAGGTATAGGAGGTGCTTTAGAAGGGTATAAATAACCTGATGTGTGGTGCAGTGGAGGGACTCAGAATCCTCCAAACGTAGCCAGGAAACAGACTAGTAAGCTCAGTAGGGGATGAGTCTGTTTTGTAGCACAGTTTGGAGGAATCTGGTGCACTCAAGCTTAGGGGGGTGCGGGAATAGGGGGACAGGCTTGGGGGATTTAGGGGGGTGCGGGAATAGGGGGACAGGCTTGGGGGATTTAGGGGGGTGCGGGTTTTTTTTTTGGGGGGGTGCGGGAGTAGGGGGACAAGCTTGGGGAGGGGGGGTTAGGGGGGTGCGGGAATAGGGGACAGGCTTTCTATTCCCCCTCAAGCCTGTCCCCCTATTCCCGCACCCCCCAAACCTGTCCCCTACTCACGCACCCCCTTAAGGGAATAGTAGCCTGTATACAGTGTTGGTAAATCTGGAGCAACTGATTCCTCCTATAACTATACCAAGCAACAGGACACCATTGTTATTATTTTTTTTTTTTTTTTTTTTTTTTTTTTGTAATCCGGTCTTGTTTGTTTCGTGGCATACTTTGGAGGAATCGAGTTGCTCCAATGTACCAAAAGTGTAATACCCCCTTTAATGGAAACAATCAGGTCAGGTCACTCCGTCAACACTTAATGCGTAAACGAGGTCGATGGTTCTTATGGCGAGGTCAGTAACCGAGCAGACACACACACACACACACACACACACATATGGAAAGACGCACACAGACGGAAAGACACACAGAAAGACACACACAGACGGAAGAAACAAATACACACACACACACACACACACATACATAAATATATAAAGCTGTAAATAAACTTAAACCCGTCAGAGAGAGAGAGAGAGAGAGAGAGATGGATGCCTCAATTGGAACGCTGTTTTTTTGTGAGTGGAAATATAAATGGGTGTTTGTGTGAACAGGTGAGTGAGTAGGTACGCGAGTGGATGGATAGTTCTCTCTCTCTCTCTCTCTCTCTCTCTCTCTCTCTCTCTCTCTCTCTCTCTCTCTCTCTCATTCCTTCTTTCAATCCCCTTCCATCCCTCTTCTCAGTCTCCAGAACCAACCTACTGTAAACACACACACACACACACACACTCTCTCTCTCTCTCTCTCTCTCTCTCTCTCTCTCTCATACACACATTTATACCCTCCTTCAACCCCTCTCCCTCTCCTCCTCCTCCAAGCAACCTCTCTCTCTCTCTCTCTCTCTCTCTCTCTCTCTCTCTCCTTCAAGTAACCTATATGTAGCCTATTTTCCGCCGCCTCAGTGTCCATCCCTCCCTTCCCTAACACATTATAATAGAGTCTGGCCTCACTGCACAAATTGCATTATTCTTCTTCACCACGAAATTATGCATCAACCACACACACACAGACACACACAAACCACATCGTCCCACTTGCAAAACGGGGCCAGCCTTTCCTTCCTCGTTCGTTTCTGTATCTTTATTTTTCGTCATCTTTCTTTTTCGTCATGTTTCTTTTTTGTCTTCTTTCTTTTTCGTCTTTCCTCTCTTCCCTCATTCGTTTCTTTATCTTTCGTTTTCATCTCTTGCGTCATTCCTCTCTTCCATCTTTCCTCTCTTCCCTCATTCGTTCATTATCTTCCTATTTTGTCTTCTCTTCCGTCTTTCCTCTCTTCCATTTCGTTATTCCTCTCTTTCCTCCTTCCTTCATCTTTCTTTTTCCTCTCTTCCGTCTTCTTCTTTTTCTGTTTTGTTTTTCCTCTATTTCCTCCTTGCTTCCTTCCTTAACTCATCATCTTTCCTATTCGTCTCTTCCGTCTTTCCTCTCTTCCGTTTTCTTCTTTTTCTGTTTCGTTGTTCTTCTCTTTCCTCTCTTACTTATTATTTCCTACTTCTTTTTTCATCTTTTTCTCTTCCGTCTTCTTCTCTTCATTGCTTCCTTCTTCTATTTCGTCTTCCATATCTTCCTCTTTTTTTCCTACTTGCTTCTTCTCTTCCTTCTTATTCTTTTTCACTTTTCCTCTCTTTCGTATTTTTTCTTATTACTTCCTAGTTCTTCATCCATTTCGTCTTCCTTCTATTCCTCTCTTCCTTTCTTCTTCTACCTCTTCTCTTTCTTTCTCCTTTTATTGTCTTTCCTCTCCTACAACTTCCTTCTTTTTCTTTCTTACTTCTTCCTTCATTTTTTTCCCTCTCTATCCACCCATCATCTACCCTTCAATCTATACATTTAATCATCCATCCACATATCCATTCATCCATTTCTATACTAGCCTTTCCAATCATCTACCCTTACATCTATACATTTAATTATTCATCCACATATCCATCCACCAGCCATTCCACATTACCATCCATCCATCCATCCACAAAGGGAATCCACTTAGCGGTACAAACAAGAGCAACCATTGTGTTGTCCCTTGCATTCATTTACATAGCAAGTGTGTTTAGGAATGTATGTACGTGTGTGTGTGTGCTTGTGGTGTGTGTGTGGGGGGGGGGGGAGGGTTCGTGTGCGAGTGCTTGTGGTAGTGGTGGGGGGGGGGGGGTTCGTGCTTGTGCGTTGTTGTACATTTGTGTGTGTGTGTGTGCTCGCTTATGCATTTATATATGTGTATTTGTGTGTATGTGTGTGTGTGTGTGTGTTTACCCAATTGTTGCATCACTGACGGGAAGGGCGTCTGTTATGTATGATTATGTGGGTTATATTATGTGAAGAGAGAGAGAGAGAGAGAGAGAGAGAGAGAGAGAGAGAGAGAGAGAGAGAGAGAGAATAAAAAACATATAATTTTTAGTCTCTCATGAGAACTAATATAAGTCAGTTGAAACCTAATCGACATCTCGTGTTGGGAGGGTGGGGTGGGGGGGGGTGCACGAGAAGAGATGCCGAAAGAGGAGAGGAAATGGAGGTGTTGATGGAGGGGGGAGGTGGAGTAGATGATGAAAGAGGAGGTGGAGGAGTAGATGGGGGGGAGGTGGAGTAGTTGATGGAGGGGAGGTGGAGGTGTTGATGGAGGGGAGGTGGAGGAGTTGATGGAGGGGAGGTGGATGAGTTGATGGAGGGGGGGAGGTGGAGGAGTTGATGAAGGGGAGGTGGAGGAATTGATGAAAGAGGCGGTGGAGGAGTTGATGGAGGGGAGGTGGAGAAGTTGATGAAAGAGGAAGTGGAGGAATTGATGAAAGAGGAGGTGGATGAGTTGATGGAGGGGAGGTGGAGGAGTAGATGGAGGGAAGGTGGAGGAGTTGATGAAAGAGGAGGTGGAGGAATTGATGAAAGAGGAGGTGGAAGAGTAGATGGAGGGGGGATGTGGAGGAGTTGATGGAGGGTGGAGGTGGAGGAGTTGATGGAGGGAAGGTGGAGGAGTTGATGAAAGAGGAGATGGAGGAATTGATGAAAGAGGAGGTGGATGAGTAGATGAAAGAGGAGGTGGAGGAGTTGATGGAAGGGGGAAATGGAGGAGATGATGGAAGAAGAGGATAAGGGGTAGATGGAAGAGGAGGAGGAGGAGGTGGAAAAGGAGTGAAAATGAAAGGAAAAAAAAATACTAATAAAGTTTTTTTTTTTATCATCAAACACTAATAGAAAAAATAAACAATTCCAAATACATAAAGAGAAGACTGCAAAAACTAACAAAGAGAAAATACGACACTAAAAAGAGATAGAGAGATAAAGAGGGTAATATACTTTTGGTAACTGTACATTGGAGTGCCTTGATTCCTCCAAAGTATGTCAGGTATCAGGACCAATGAATAACTATAATGGTATTCTGTTGCTTGGAATAATTTGGAGGAATCAGCTGCTCGAGAAATACTACCAACAAAATTATACTGCATTATATACATTTAATATTTTCTATGGCTGTGTAGATTATAGAAAAAAGAAAAAAAAAATATATAAGGTAAATGAAAGTGATCCTTGTAATTAAAAGACATAAGGTTTACTGCTTCTACAAACTGTGCTACAAAACAGGCTATCTAATGGAGTATACATCTCTTAATTAATCTTCGAGGGCTGGTGATTCCTTCAAACTATGCCACGAAACAGATTAACTCAGTATAGATATGTGCTGTTTTATGATATAGTTTGAAGGAATGAGTAACCTCCAATTTGCTGATAAAAGAATATTATTATTATATATTATTATTATTATTATTATTATTATTATTATTATTATTATTATTATTATTATTATTATTATTATTATTATTATTATTATTATTATTATTATTATTATTATTATTATTATCTTTAATAATAAGAGGAAAGTGCAGTGTCGGTAAATCTGGAGCCATTGATTCCCCCAAAGTATTCCAAGCAACAGGTCGCCATTATATTTGTTAACCTGGTGGTTCTGTTTCTTGGTATACTTTAGAGAAATCAAGGCACTCCAGTGTACCAAAACTATATTATTACCTTAACAAATAATAAACCCATGTTGGACCCTTCCTTCTTCTCCACTCCTCCTTTCCTTCATCTTTTCTCCTCTTTCTCTTCCTTCTACATTTTCTTCTTCCCTCCACTACTTCTCCCTCATCTCATCTCCTCCTTTCCACCTCTCCCTCTTCTCTCCACCTCTCCCTCGCCTTCTTTCTACTTTTCTCTCTCTCTTGCCTCTACTCGTCCCTCATCTTCTCCACCCCTACCTTATCTTCTTCTCTCCACCCTTCCCTCACCTTCTTCTCTCCACCCCTCCCTCATCTTCTTCTCTCCACTATTCCCTCATCATGTTCTTCTCCACCCCTCCCTCATCTTTTTCCCTCCCTACCTCACCTGCTTCCCTCCACTTTTCACTCATCTTCTTCTCTACACCCCTCCTCATCTTTTCCCCTCCCTCCCTCATCTTCTTCCCTCCACCCCTCCTCATCTTTTCCCTCCCTCCCTCACCTTTTCCTCTCCCTCCTCCATTTTTTTTACTTGGTTTCTTTCCCCTCCTCTCACATCCACTTCCAACTTCGGCCTCGCTTCTAGTCTGTCAACTTTCCGTATTTTATAAGACACCTCGACCCCCCCTCGGTAGCACCAGCCCAAAGTCTCTCACGTGAAGGGGAACAGTGGCTCTTCTGTTGTCCTGTCACTCGCATCCCATCATACTCAAGGTGTCGTACTCGAAATTTAATTAAGATACGCTCAGGTCAGGTTAGGTTTGGTCAGAAAAAATCAAAATGAGAGAGAGAGAGGGAGATAACTTGGCTTATTCTAATTCATCTCACATAACTACATGAAATATGATATGGCTTAACCCAACATATTGCAAAGTAATTATTGCTCATGATATGTTAATCATCCCTAAGATACTATCATATGACCTGACTTGACCTCTTTTGAGCTGAGCTGACGCAAAAGATCTTTATCATTATTCTCGGCTAAGGTCTCTCTCTCTCTTACCTAATCTGATCTGACTTAACCTAACTGAACTTAACCTAAACTAACCTTACCTACCCTAACTTACCCGAATTTGAACGAACCTGACTAAACTTAACATAATCTAACCAAACTTAACCTAATCAAACTTAACCTGACTTGACTTAACCTAGGGTAACCTAACATGAAATTTGTCTAGCCTAACCTTACCTAACCTAACATGAACTTAATCTAGCCTAACCTGACCTAACCTAAACGAAAGAAAACAAACCCTTCCCTCCACTTTGATAGACTTAGTATATAATGCTCCCTGCAACTCCTGACAGGACAGAACATAAAGAATGCAGCAGAAAATAGTCTTAGTCAACTCATTTTTCTTTCTTTTCTCTATCTCGAAGGGAGGGAGAGAGAGAGAGAGAGAGGGAGGAAGGGAGGGAAGGAGGGAGAGAGAGGGAGGGAGGAAAGGAGGGAAGGAGGGAGAGAGAGGGAGGGAGGATAGGAGGGAGGGAGAGAGAGGGAGGGAGGGAGGAAGGGAGGGAGAGAGAGAGGGAGGGAGGGAAGGAGGGAGGGAGAGAGAAGAAGGCTTTTACGTCATGGGGTGTTAGCATCAGCGAGAACTACACTTTCCACGAATACCTTTTTTATGCTGGTGATGGAAATGGAGAGATGTTTCGCAAAATAAAGAACACACACACGAATGTAGCATACAGTCTGAAAGGTGTGAAAATAGAATAAACATTTACTTGTTCTGGTAATGGACTACACACACACACACACACACACACATTCTTTTGGTAATGCAACACGCACACACACACACTTCTAGTAATGCAACACACACACACACACACACTTTTGGTAATACAATACACTCACACACACACACCCTTTTGGTAACACACGCACACGTCTGGTAATGCAACACACACACACTTTGAAAATGCAACACGCACACACACTTCTGGTAATGGAACACACACACACACACACAGGAATAAGCATAAAATGTGAAGGGTGTAAATATAAAGCCTTTTACTTGCACTGGTGATGGAAGACACGACATGATGATTCCAGGAAACTCTCAAACAGGAGTGTAAAATTGGATTACTTTTGTTTTCAGTGATTCCAATTGTAAACATATGATTGGCCCTTCACACTAACATCATGTGTGTATGTGTGTGTGTGTAAGATAGGAGTCCATTTGTTTTTAGTGATTAAAATTATATAAACTGGATTCTTCCCACTTTCATCGTATGTGTGTGTGTAAAATAGAATTGCTTGTGTCTTTAGTGATTCCAATTGTAAATATATACTTGGCCCTTCACCCTACCTTTATGTGTGTGTGTGTTTATGTGTGTGTGTGTGTGTGTGTGTCAAATAGGATTACTTTTGTCTTCAGTGATAGAAATTAAAATATATTGGGCTCTTCACACTACCATCCTGTGTGTGTGTGTGTGTGTGTGTGTGTGTGTGTGTGTAGTGATATAAAATTGTAATGAATACTTTGAGCTTCACGTTTTTTACTTTTATTTCCCTCTGACTAACTCCAGACTATTTTCCTTGTACAATTGCGGGCAAATGTTGGGTTACACATAAGGTGACTTAGTACTGAACTGTATGGACTGTACTTACAAGAGAAATTCCTTGTTGTTAGTCAGAGTAAAAGAGGTATAATATATGAAGGGTAAGTTATTCATTATTATTACCTGTCACTGAAGACAATAGAGAATAGTTTCAAGAAGTCATGAAAACAAGTGTTAAAATGTCTGCTTAATTCACCCTCGTGTATATTGACACTTTTGGCAGCAACTGTACGAGGAGAGAAAATGCTGTTAATATGTTTAATAGTGATTAGTTATAAAAGGATCATTTATCTGTCGAACATTAAATTATTGTATGTATGTCTTGATAACGATTCGACTCTTCCAAAAGAGATTTATTCACTACGTTATTGTGTGTTTGTATTGAAAACATAATTATTGGAGTTTATTGCCAATGTTAATTAAACTCAAAATGAGACAGGAATTATGTTTGTATTATTTTTGTCAAACACTTGGCAATATTGTATGGTTAAATTTGGCAACTTTAAGGACCCTGTGATCGTGTATGAAAATTGGAGGCTTCTGAGTCCTCCTGACCACGCCACGAAACAAGGTCTTTCAATACGGGTGGTGTTTCGTGGCAATATTTGAAGGACTCGCTTATCTCCAATTTTCTGACGACATCACATGGTCCCTTTATGATCTGTGGTTTCATCATTACTACGTCAAGGCCATTCACTCATTTAGTTATCCCATACAAACCGTGGAAAGATCATTTGCCATTCGTCTTCATATTCTGATAACGGACTTATTACACTCGTCTTGCCTCTTGTTGTGAACTGTATGAAGGTATAGACTGGTTTATAAGTGATGATAATATTGGAGCTATACTGTATCGTCACTTTAAAAGACAACACATTTTGAGAAAGATGATAGATAATTCGAAACTCGCAAGGATCAGTGTAAGGAGTGTCGGGAGGTGGGTACAATACAGCAATTTTTTTTTTTTATTATTATTATTTCTCTACCGGTACGGTACAGCTGGCCATACTCCAGCGAGGCCCATGCAGCGTTGTCAACGTTGGCCGAGATATTAATACCGAAACACTAGTAGTGAGTTCCACTCGCTCGAACCATTCACTGGTGGGAGGGAGAAGTAAGGAGGGATTTGAGGAGGGTAGGTGGGGTGCTAGTACTGTACAAGAGAGGTGAGAAAGTATTCTTGGGGAGGTGAAAGATGAGTGGAAGCTTTAATAAAAGTACGAAAATACACCCGGTTATCAATGATTTATATACTGACATTAGTGTCAATTATTAGCATAATTAAAAATAAGATCAACTTTTTAATATTATGATGTAACAAAAACAACCGAGGTAACATTATTGTATACTTTATTCGTAATGTATTTAATGGTTATTATCAAGCAATAAACGCTGTAAAATACTTACATAATAACTGAATAAGAATCATGAACTAGAATGTTTTTTATTAAATGAAGCAAATGTGAATACCTTCATATTACATGTGTCAAGTGTTGATACCACTAACACACACTTCCATCCGTATCCCCGTATCTACCTAACAATTTATAAATGTAGTGTCAAATATCAAGGCTCTCATTATCCCTCACATTATAGCAGCCTTGTAATATTCTGAATACTTTTAATAATAGCCTGTCGTACTGAATTGTTTGGTAATTTACCATGAATCCCTTGGTATTTCATCTGTTTCTAGGTAGCAGAAATGTTTAATTTAGCAGATAATATGGTGAGTCAGGTTAGTGTCTGCCAGGAGAGTGCATCGTCGAGTGCGTGGTGGCCTATTGTATTTCAAACAATTTGTGGCGCTGCCCAAACCTTTCTTTAAGTCTGTTTATAGATAAAGTACGCTTCAATTCTTTCCATACTTAATGTACTGTACATTTCTTGGGATAATGAGAAATGGAGAGCAGTGCTGTGTAGTGATGAAACTAAATTTACAGTTGCTTGTGGCAGAAAAATACGTGAGTAGTTCACCCCCATTCCCGTGGATGGCCACACAGCGTTGTCAACTGTGGTCGAGATAAAATAATCCCGAACCACCAGCTCGGAAGCACTCATTGGTGGCAGTGAATGGAGCTTACAACTAGTGGTTCGGGGTTACCATCTCGGCCAGTGTTGACAACGCTGTGTGGCCCTCACGGGAGAGTGACCAACTGTACAGTACACAGAGGCTCTGGTAGCTACAGTATCCTTATGCTCCCAAGTATAAAGGATAATCTGTAATATTCCCAGAATCTGAATCCAATAGAAAACCTATGGTTCATCATCATGTGATCAAGTGCAAGGTGTGTGACTGTGACACCACACATCAATGACTCGGAGATAGCAGTCAAGTTGTGGCAGAAATCCTTTACCTGACAGTGCTCCATAACATCTAAAGGATTGTATTATACGAATAGAAATGCAAGAAAGTCTTAAATGCAAGGCAAGGAATTATATTCTATATCATTATTACATTTGATGCATACCAACTCACGCCAGGGAGTGAAATAGAGCAATGTGATTGCCACAGACGTAGAAATTATAATTATTATTCTGTTTTCGATTGCTGTATAAGAAAAGGGAATCGGGTACTATAATACGATAGTGTAACATATTAAGAAGTGTTTTAGTAACTTCATGTGTATCAGACTTTGCAACACAAGGAACAAAAATAAAATACAGAAATCCTTCAAGATGGCAATCACACATATCAGGCCACGTTTTTGTTTAAAGTAACCAACCAACTTAGTCACTCACATCGTCAGTAGTTCGTTTGACATCGCAATGGTTGTGGCGCACGCGGCACCATGACTGAAATATTCTTTCGTGTCCTGGAGAACGTAAACATCTACGGTGTTAAATTAGTGTCTGAATAATACGGGAATAAGGCCTTGTTGGAAAGTGTGCCTAGTCGTGACCTTGGAGAGTGAGGTAAGCGGTAACAAGATGAACGAAGGTGGGTGTTTGACTTACACAAGGAAAAAGAAAACAGCTATCGAGCAGGAGGGGACTGATGGTTGTGTAAATGATCGGTACAGCTCATGATGCCCCGGGAATATATAAACAAGCTATCATTCAAGTATCCATCGTCTGAAATTTGCGCCGATAGATTTCTTTTACTCTTGTGTACGTAATCTGGTGCAAGGTGATTCTTTCTGGTTTAGTTTCGGGGGTAAGGTGTGGAATGGAAATAATACTGTACTACTATGCATTTCAAGGCCCAGGACATATAGTTTCTTTTTAGCAATAGCGTCTGAACTAGGTTACTGATTGACATGGCATTGTAACACACCGTGTTTCAGACACCCCACTAAATAGGAAAAATATAACCAAGTATCTACTCCGCCTCATTAGGGTAGTTTGTCTTAGAGACCACAGACCACATTTTACCTGTGTTTAGAGACATGCCATCAATATCTGGTCGAAAGGCGAGTCATCAAAAAGGCAAATGGCAACTGTGCCACTCGGAGCGGACTGAGGTGTGGATACCATGACGTACCGGTATTGTCTGTGACGTGTAGCCTACTCTTGCCACACACACATATCATTGACGACAAAATAATGTAAAATGTGTACTGAAATATATTGGTCTGTTATGGGGTTTAAGGATAATGAAGCGTGCTTATGTAGGAATAAATTAATATTCGACATCAGTTAAAGCTATTACCCTAATGCAATTAATAGGCAGCTGTACTGCTGCCACCTGAGCATTGACTGGCCTTGTGGGGTTGGATGGTAGTCGGAGTGTGTGTCATAGTGGCCTGGTGCACGTGGTATACACCTGAGGATTTACTACAGAGGTACTGACTTTGCCAAGCATGGCAGCATAGTACACACATTCATTAGATCTTGAGTACACCATTGCCCACGAGGCTGTCGTAATGCGTTCGTGTTGCGACTCTTCACCTTATGTAAGACAAACTACCCTAATGAGCGGAGTAGATACTTGGTTATATTTTTTCCTATTTAGTGGGGTGTCTGAAACACGGTGTGTTACAATGCCATGTCAATCAGTAACCTAGTTCAGACGCTATTGCAAAAAAACTATATGTCTTGGGCCTTGAAATGCATAGTAGTGTAGACAGGCATCTCTGGTTCCTACATACTTTGCCATGAAACAATATCATTCAACTATATATATTGCTTTGTGGCATAGTTTGAGGAATCTGTGGCCTCTAATGTGACAGCAGCTTACTCCACCGTCATGTAGGGCCGCTAATACTGTTACGTAGTTGTGCAAATATTTGGTGTACAGTACAGTCGTTTGTCTTTCGCTGCATTACATTTCACAAAAAGCTTAGAAAATTTGATGTGATAGAACAGCTGATATATTTGTACGAGGTTAATGAATTGTTGTGTCTTTGTCTTTGTGTAGTTTAATTGTCTTGGTTTGGTTTACATTTCAGCATAAGAAAAATAATTAAATATCTGATGTGGCAGCTGGTACAGTTAGACACATGAATGGGTGGTACAGCCCAAGTGAAAGATGGTCAATTTCTGCCAATATCAAGTTCCTTAGTGCCAAATAGGAGACATCAGGGGCAGAAGTCAGTATTGAGGATGGTAATAAAAAGCAAGTACCTGATAATAGACACTGGTTACTCAAATGGGACAAGTATCTTTCACCTGGGCTGTACCACCCATTCATGTGTCCAACTGTACATTAAAGTAAATTAAATAAAAAGAAAATGAACAATAGAGGAAACTGAACATATTATTATTATTATTGATGTTTTTTTTACAGAATGTGTGGTGCTTCGAATCACTGCCTCAAACCTACTCGTGCTTCGTATCATCTACAAAATGTATTCAAAATGTGTGCTTCTCAAATGAATCAACATTTTCCCTGCCTTCAACCCACCCTTCCTTCCTTCCTTCCATCTCTGCGACATAAGGTAAATATTATTCTGCTTCCTTCATCTTCGGACTGTTGTCTCTCTTGGTCTGCTTGTCTGTCTGTGTTTACCTCTCTCTCTCTCTCTCCCTTGCTTTCTCTCTCTTCTCTGTTATAATCTCGCTTTTATTTCTCTGTTTTATTTCAATCATCTCTCTCTATCACTCTCTCTCTCTCTCTGTCTGTTATAATTCCGCATTTATTTCTCACTGTATGCTTTATTCACGCCCCCCCCCCCTCTCTCTCTCTCTCTCTCTCTCTCTCTCTCTCTCTCTCTCTCTCTCTCCTCTCTCTCTCTCTCTCTCTCTCTCTCTCTCTCTCCTCTCACTCTCTCTCTCTCTCTCTCTCTCTCTCTCTCTCTCTCTCTCTCTCTCCTCTCTCTCTCTCTCTCTCTCTCTCTCTCTCTCTCTCTCCCTCTCTCTCTCTCTCTCTCCTCTCTCTCTCTCTCTCTCCTCTCTCTCTCTCTCTCTCTCTCTCTCTCTCTCTCTCTCTCTCTCTCTCTCCTCTCTTACTCTAACCTCTGCCCTAATAATAACAAACAAGTATTTTTCATGAATTGCTTTTATCACACATTAATTTGTTATCTGTTCCGTCAACCTTTTCTTTATCAGCAAAAATGTAGTCCTGTAAAAATTATTCCACTGTTTCGTATATAAAATGTGTCCAATAGAAAATAAGTTGAGTATTATTATTTTTTTTTTCACATAACGTTGTAGTTCAAAGATTGTTTTATCGTCTATGTTTATTTTTTTATTCGTTGAATTCCTAATTATTTACTGATTTGTTATATATTTTCTATTCTACATGCAGGTTATTTATTTTACTCCTTTCCTTATTTCCTACATTTTTTTCCTGTTTTATGTCTGTTTTCATTATAGTTTTTTCATTATCATAATTGCTTTCATTTATTGTTCTCTATTACTTGTTGTCATCTTTACTATTTGCTGCCTTCCCTCAATTTTATTATTATATGTTAATACTATTTTACATCTTGCACCAAATATTTTCTGTTTGAGTTACTTCTTTTATCATTACTGCTCACTCCTTTGCTGTTTTCAGGTTGTCCTTGCTTCGCTCTTCACTAACCTTTACTCTTTCCATTTAATGCCTTTTCTCAATTTCCTGCACTAATATTACTACTATATTTTTTCTACTTACCACTACTTGCTAATGGGATTGGTACAGTAGATGCAGTGGCAAGTGTGTGTGTGTGTGTGTGTGTGTACTCTAAAGGAATTGCCTCCAGGCTAGGCTAATCACTATGGAACTACCATTCTCACCTTCCCTCCCCTCCTCTCCTCTTCTCTCTGTTTAGTTTCTCACCCATTACATGTCACTTATAAAACATCACCACCTTCCACCTTGACTACTACCACTACTATTACTACTACCATCCTCGTCTGCTCTTCTCCTCATTCCACTTTCTGTACCAACTCACCTCCATGCTAATTATACTACCACCACCACCACCACCACTCCTCCTCCTCCCACCCTCTCCTACTTTACTCTCTCCTCTTCATGCTTATTTACTTGCTGGGTCGTTGTCTTAGTGATGCGCTTCTCAATTTCCGCCGGGATATTAGCAGTCCTTGTTGTGTGACTCTCTCTCTCTCTCTCTCTCTCTCTCTCTCTCTCTCTCTCTCTCTCTCTCTCTCTCTGTGTGTGTGTGTGTGTGTGTGTGTGTGTGTGTTACTAGCCGGACATGACCTGGACAAGAGAGGGACAAAGAAAGGAGACACAGTTGAAAGTAGTTGTCAGACTTAGGACCGACCGATGTGGAGCTAGGTATAAAATATTAACTCTTTAAACAGCTTATGTAATGCCCCCTCACACACACACACATAGATGTAGAGGCATCTATAGTCCCCCTCTCTATCACACACCCACACACCCACACACACACACAAAGAGGCCCGAGATAATATCCAAAGTCTCTCCACGCTTTCCCAGACTTGTTTTGGCTCGTGTCAACAAGATGGAGGGTCTGAGTTTGACGTTATAGCAAAGGTGTTTTATTGTTATGCAGATCAGCAGTTGGAAGGTCGCTGGCTTGGAAATGGTGGCGGTGGTAGCGAGTGTTTGGGTGATGCTGGAGTGAGGTGATTGTTTATGAGAGATGGGTGAGAAATGATGGTAGTGTTGTGTTGGATGTGAGAGGGGTATAAGTGGTTAGTGATGGTGGTAGTGGTGACGATGGTATGGTGGCGACGGTGATGGTGATGACTATGGTAGCGAGTGTTTGTTTGGGTTATGTTTGGGTCGTGGTTGATGGTTGAGTGAGATGGTTGTTTGTGTGGAAAAATGGTAGTAGTGAAGGCTAGAGTATTTGGTGGAGGGAGGTGGTTATTTGTGAGGAGGAGTGGTAGTAGTGATGGTGGTAGTGGTTGGCTAAATGGAGAGAGGTGGTTATAGATAGGGAGTGAATGTTGGTGGTAGTGATGAGGTTAATGGTTGTAATAATTATAGGGGTGATGGTGATAGACGTATGGAGTTTATAACAGTGAGTGTGGTAGTGATAGAGAGTTTGTTGTGGTAGTGATTGTGGTGATGGAAGATGATGATTGTATACAGATATGGAAGTGTAGGCTTGTGGTAGGTAGGGACTGTTGTTAAGATGGTGTGTTGAAAGCAGAACTCAAGGAGCCTCAACATATCTAAAACCAAATATCTTGTCACTGAATATTCACACATTTATGAAAGCTATAATTAAAGAGGAAGGAAGAGGAGGGTCGGGTCGGGTCGGTCGAAACTTCAGTCTGGGATTGTAAGTGCACCAATAACATAATAATCCCACCTGTATTGTTTGTAGTGTCCATTAACTTGTACGGGATTAAAAAAAGTAAGTGCATTAGAAAAAAATATATAAATCCCACCTCTCCATTAACCTGTTCAGAATTAAGGCACATTTTATACGAAGTAAGTGCACTAGAAAAACATTAATCCCACCTGTTTTAGTTGTAGTATTCATTAACTTGTTCGGGATTAAGGCACATTTTCACGAAGTATGTTGCAACGTGGTGTGGATTTGAAACTGATTGCTGAGGACTATGTATGATCCGTGATGGTTGCTGTTGTGTGTGTGTGTGTGTGTGTGTGTGTTGCATCCATCTTTGTCAGCTTTATCTTGCTTTTGTTACTCGTCTGTCTTAATTGGGTTTATGGGTTTTTATTCGTGTCTGTTTGGCTGTCTGTTTGGTTGTCTTGTCGTTTGTCTGTGTGTGTGTGTTTGTGTATGTGTGATTGACTGTTCCATCGAGTTTTCTGTCTGATTTTATCTTCATGTTTATCTAGTTATCTCTATGTCTGGTTATCTTTTTGTGATTGGCTGTTTGGTTGTCTATCTCTCAGTGTTTGTCTGTCTGTCTGTTTTTTACTTACCAAATATGCGCCCTTAACTCTGTAACCCTGTCTACCTTCCATATTTTAAGCTTATACATATTATATTATTTTTACCTAACCATACATCTGTCTGTAACATTTCCCTGTTCTAGTCTGTCCTTTCTCCTTCAAGATTTTATTAAAAGTCCGGGTTAAGTTATGCAGGAGAAATTTTTGAGCAACTGTTGGTGAGATGTCCTTAATTAGAGAAGAGTATACTTTTAGTACACTAGAGTGTCTTGATTCCTCCAAAGCATGCCAAGAAACACGACTGGAATAGCAAAAATAAGGGGACTTGTTTCATGGAATAGTTTGGAGGAGTCAATTTGTTCCTGATTTACGAACACTCAGGTTGTTTACAGAACCTCATAAGGAGTCACTATATATTTTCAGAATGTCGAAGTAAACACATATATATTTACATAACTTCATAAAACTTGTAAAGCAATTATTACGCCAGTTTACTTTTAGGTCGTCATAACAAAACAACATCTATGAATATTCGGAACCAGAACGTCATATTATGCACGACTGATTCTATGCTGTAACAACCTCAATGGACATCTGTATAAATAAATAATATACTGTATATATAATAAACAAATGATATATATAAAACAAAGGTAGATAATATTATAGCTCTTAGGTTATTGCCAGACTTCCTCTTTTCCGTGTCTCAGCAGGAGCTCACAATTTAATATGACGTTTTCTCTGCGTGGGTTAATATAAATACGTTTTATACCGAGGAGAAACCACCCGGCCTGCATATGCTCTCTCCAAGGGGGCTCGCTGTGAGGGGATTCTGAGGGCTCACTTCAACTAGATTAGGTCAGGGGGAGGTTAAGTGCGGCCAGGCGGGGTCAGATAAGGTCAGGTTTTGGGCCAGGTGAGGTCAGGTAAGGTCAAGTTTGGGCCAGGTGAGGTCAGGTAAGGTTAAAATTTGGGCCAGGTGAGGTCGGGTAAGGTCAAGTTTGGGCCAGGTGAGGTCTGGTAAGGTTAACTTTGGGCCAGGTAAGGTCAGGTG
>JAWQEG010006550.1:0-45000 GCA_033782935.1 Petrolisthes cinctipes
GAGACATTCTTTTGAGAGCAAGTCAACCACTTCCTCGACTATAATTCATTCCATCCAAGAGACGTAAAGAGAGAGAGGGGGGAAAGACAAAACACTGCCTCGCCCTTTTTATCTCGCTCGGTTTTTTTGTTTGACTCTCTCTTTCTGCCGTCACTGTAAGAGCTACGCCGCCTACACAATGCAACCATCCTTTGTCGGGAGCCAGGGAGTCAATTCTAAAAAGTGTTTGAGGAGAATTCATCCCTTCTCCTCCTCCTCCTACTCCTCCACCTACTACCCCTACTCCTACTACTCCTTCTCCCCTTCCCTCTCTCTACCCTTCCCTTCTCCTCCTCCTCCCCCCTTCCCTCCTCCTCCTCCTTCTCTCTCTACCCTTCCCTTACCTTCTCCTCTTCCTCCTCCTACTCCTCCTTCTCCCCTTCCCTCCTCCTCATCCTTCTCTCCCCTTCCCTCCTACTCCTCCTTCTCCCCTTTCCTCCTACTCCTCCTTCTCTCCCCTTCCCCCCTCCTCTTCCTCCTCCTACTCCTCCTTCCCCCCTTCCCTCCTCCTCATCTTTCTCTCCCCTACCCTCCTACTCCTCCTTCTCTACCCTTCCCTTCTACTCTTCCTCCTCCTACTCCTCCTTCTCTCATCTCCTCCTTTCCTCCCCTTTCCTCCTCCTCCACCTCCTCCTT
Source organism: Petrolisthes cinctipes (assembly GCA_033782935.1). Taxonomy (NCBI): domain Eukaryota; kingdom Metazoa; phylum Arthropoda; class Malacostraca; order Decapoda; family Porcellanidae; genus Petrolisthes; species Petrolisthes cinctipes. The sequence goes on from JAWQEG010006550.1 coordinate 676, forward strand.
CTCCCCCCTTCATCTCCTCCTCCTCCTTCTCCCCCCTTCCCTTGTACTCCTCCTCCTCCTCCTTCTCTCTACCATTCGTTCTCACTTTCCTTCATACATCCATTCATTTTTTTTCCTAACTGCATATGAACCTCTGATTTTACGTTCTATTCCCTCCTCTCTCTCACCTTCTCTTTCTCTCTCTTTCGTTTTCTCTTTCCATCTTTCCCACCTTCATTCCTTTATTCTTCTTTCACTAAATATGCACCTCCAATTTCATGTTTTTTTTTTTATTTTACCTTCTCCTTCAATTTTCCTTTCCTTCACTTTCCGAATTTGCGTTTTATTTTTCCTTCTATTTTCCTTTCCTTCATTCTCCAATTTTATGATTTATTTTTTCCTTCTATTTTCCTTTCATTCACTCTCCGAATTCATGTTTTATTTTTTCCTTCTATTTTCCTTTCATTCACTCCCATGTTTTTTTTTTCCTTTCTTCACACCATTTACCACCACCTTCCTAATAACTTCTATTTTTTCCATTAATTTTCTTTAAACTTCTTATTTTCCTATATTTTCTTTCCTTTTATATTCACATTACCTCTATTACAGTATACAAATAAATCTACATTATATAAATATTTCTATTATATTTTTTCCTTTCTCAACAGTACATATATATTTTTTTCATTTTCTCTTTCCTATCTTTCTTTTCTGTCTTTACACATTCTCTCTCATGTGTTGTCTCCTACTTTCATTCCTTGCATGTACAGTCACGAGCACTAAATAAGTATACAGCTCTGGTTGAAGCTATGATCAGTACAATTCACACCAACAAACTAATTCCAATGGAGATCTTATTGTGTATTTATTTATTTATTGTCTCTAGGTATTCAAAGCACACCTGAATACTTATTAGTGCTCATGACTGTATCTTTACTCTATTCTCTTCATCATTTAATTTGTTTCTCATTCTTTATTCACCTTTCTCGACAGCTTGTCCTCTTTCTCTTTCTACCTCTTTCTTTCCTCTTTCTCTCCTTCCTTACCTTCCTCTCTCTCTCTCTTAGCTTCCCTTGCCCTCTTTCTTCCCTTCCTCTTTCTCTCATTCCTTACTTCCCTCTTTCTCTCCCTACATCTCTCACAGTCTCTCCACTTCCTCCCTTGTCTCCTTTCCTCCTCTCTCTCTTTCTCCTTCCTTCCCTTCCTCTTTCTCGCCCTACATCCCTCACAGCCTCTCCACTTCTTCCCTTGTCCCCTCTCCTCCCCTCTCTCTCTCTATTAATATTTTTTTTGCCCCTCTCCTCCTCCCCTTCTCTCACTATCGAGCCTCAAAGAAAAAATCACACCCAGACTCACTCACTTCCTGGGGTGAATTGAAGCGTGGTTAGATGTCTTGTGTTGGTGTGTATTTGTGTGGTCTGGGGGAAAAGGGGAGAAGAGGGGAAGGGAAGAGGGGAGAAGAGGGGCAGGGAAGAGATAAGGAGATAGGGGAGAAAAGAGGGTGAAGAAAATAGCAGGGGGATAGAGGAGGGTGAAGGAGAGAGTAGGGGAAGAGGGGAAGGGAAGAGAGAAGGAGATAGGGGAGAGAAGAGGGTGAAGAAAATAAGGGAGAGGAGAAAGGGGAGAATGTAAGAGGGTAGAAGAGGAGGGAAAAGGACAGATGATAGAGGGAAAACGGAGAATAAATATATATATATATATATATATATATATATATATATATATATATATATATATATATATATATATATATATATATATATATATATATATATATATATATATATATATATATATATATATATATAAAAGGAGATAAGAAGAAAAAAAAGGAAGAAGAGGGATATGGGGTGTGAGGTGAAAAAAGTGGGAAACGATGAGAGAGAGAGAGAGAGAGAGAGAGAGAGAGAGAGAGAGAGAGAGAGAGAGAGAGAGAGAGAGAGAGAGAGAGAGGACCAGACAGGCAGATGGAACAGGTGAACAAGTCGTCTATGTGATGTAGTCAGAAAGTTGGAGATAAATGAGTCCTTCAAATATTGCCACGAAACACACACACACACACACACACACACACACACATACACACACACACACACACCTATTTGGAAGGAGCTTGTTTCGTGGCATGGTCAGGAGGAATCAGAAGCCTCCAATTCTTATACACAATCACAGGGTCCTTTAAGGGGGTCGATAGGTAAGTGTTGGTAGTAAATCTGGTGCAACAGCTGATTCCCCTAAACTATTCCAAGCAACAGGCCACCATTATATTTTGTAACCTGGCCCCGTTTCCTGACATACTTTGGAGGAATGCAAAAAAAAAAAAAAAAAAAAAAAAAAAAAATTGTATACTTATCCTTTAAGGGGGGATTCTCTTGTTGGTAAATTAGAAGGCTACTGATTCCTCCAAACTATGCCACGAAACAGACGACCCAGTGTTACTAATAGGGGATCTGTTTCGTGGCATAATTTGGAGGAATCACAAGGCAATCACTCTACCAAAAACAGATTCCTCCCTTAACAAGCAACTTTACAGCTAATATACTGTAAATATTATGTTGTGGGTTGATGTGATACTCTAGTTGATGTTGAAGCTTTGAACAGTCCAATTCACCAACAAACTAATTCTAATGGAGATCTTATTGTGTATTTATTTATTGTCTCTAGGTATTCGAAGCACACCTGAATACTTATTAGTGCTCGTGATTGTATCTTTACTCTATTCTCTTCATTATCATTTAATTTGGTTCTCATTCTTTATTCATCTTTCTCGACAGCTTGTCCTCTTTCTATGCTATTATTTTTCTACATCTATATATGAAGACCCATAAACTAACACGTGTAACCTATGTATGTATGTGTGTGTCACCTTTCCACACCTGCTGTATAAGACGAGCCATAAACAAACACGTGTAACCTATGTATGTATGTATGTCACCTTTCCACACCTGCTGTATAAGACGAGTCATAAACAAACACGTGTAACCTATGTATGTATGTATGTATGTATGTATGTTTGTGTCACCTTTCCACACCTGCTGTATAAGACTAGCCATAAACAAACACGTGTAACCTATGTATGTATGTGTATGTCACCTTTCCATTCCTGCTGTACGGTATAGGATTCGTTCCAACCAGTGACAATGACAATGTTTAGAGCTGTATGACCAAGCAACATGCATACACTCCTTTGTTGCAGTAAAATGAACGATATATACCCAAAGCAGAATTGTTGATACGTGGTACTAATGAGGTGGTGATGTATGCGACGTCATTAATACAACAAACATATTATGAAGGGAGTAGTACACTGTTGGTAAATCTGGAGCAACTGAATCCTCCAAACTATTCCAAGCAACACAACAACACCATTATTTTTCTTCATCTGGATCTATTTCCTGGCATATTTTGGAGGAATCAAGGCACTCCAATGTAACAAAAGTGCATTACCTCCTTAAAATAGACTTGGTTTTTTATGGTAGGGACTTTAGGCATTGTTGTTCTCTTGTATGTTGTTCTCTTGTATGTTGTTCTCTTGTATGTTGTTCTCTTGTTTGTTGTTCTCTTGTATGTTGTTCTCTTGTATGTTGTTCTCTTGTATGTTGTTCTCTTGTATGTAGTTCTCTTGTATGTTGTTCTCTTGTATGTTGTTCTCCTGTATGTTGTTCTCTTGTATGTTGTTCTCTTGTATGTTGTTCTCTTGTATGTTGTTCTCTTGTATGTGTGTTCCTGACTTACACGAGTTTCCAATGTGTGAGTTGTATTAATTATGTATTTGTCTATTGATACGCGAACGTTAACTTGGGCATAATGGGAAAATGCACCACTCATATAGCCAACCCAAGATTAAAATAAAGAATTGGGCATAAAAAAATTATCACACTTATAACCACCTTAAGGCTCAAATAATAAACTGGGCATAAAAAAAATTGTATCGCATTTATAACCACCCCACGACTTAAATAAAAAAAACCTGGCATAAAAAAAATTATCACACTTATAACCACCTTAAGGCTCAAATAATTAACTGGGCATAAAAAAATTGTATCACACTTATAACCAACTAAAAACCGATATAATTAATTAATTGGAAATAAATGTGAATACTTACATGTCATATAAAGGCAGTCAATCAGGAAAGAGGAACCAACATGAAGCCTGGTTAAACTTAGTTGTCATTGGTGGTGGTGGTGGTGATGGTGGTGAGGGTCGAGTGTCTGGGGAGGAAAATGGGAAGATATTGGTTAAGAGTCATATAATTTTTTCTAGTCAAAGGTGAAAAGGAAAGGGTAAGGAAATATTATGCTGCAAAATGTGGATAGCAATAGATACTGTAAAAGGAAGGTATACGTTCTTAAATGATAAGTAGATCATGATGTAAATAGAAGGATAAATAAAAAATACGACTCCCCACTTACTGTATAGCACTGATTGTTTTACACAGCATTACCACAGCCTTCAGTTGTGTTGGACTTAGAGAGAACTTTGTAGATAAACATGACAAAGCGTGGACAGCCTTCGTCTACGTGTCTCCTGATCTTTCTAGCCAATAAGATAATTTCCTTGAGGAGAAATTTGTAGATAAACATGACAATTCGTGGACAACCTTGGTCTGCTCTATTCTTGATATTTCTAACCAATAACATAATTTACTTGAGGAGAAATTTGTAGGTAAACATTCATGTATAAGCTTATTTTACTACGCCTGATTTTTCTAACCCATAAAAGAATTAGCTTGAGATGAGCAGATATTTGAAGGTAAACATATATAATTTTTTTTTATTCTACTACTCCTGATATTTTGAACCAGTAAAATAATCCACTTCAGATGAGAATATATTTGTGGATAAACTTACACGTAAAAACTTCTATTCTACTACTTCTGATATTCCGAACCAATAAAAGGATTCGCATACGGAGGAACACACATTTGAGAACTGGAAATTATAGTAACCGGATGATGCAGTACTGTTGTGGCCGGTTTTACTGTTCTCAGAGTACCGGAAAGATAGAGTCCTAGTTGAGCAGGTATACAGTAGCGGACACATGGAACAGACGCACTTAAAACGAGGCCAATCATCATTCAGAAAACATAAGGAAGGATTCGTGTCTGCAACCCAAACCGTTTACATCTTGTCTTGTTCCTCTTTTGTTTTGGTTGATGTGGGGCCCTGACTCCTTTTTTTGGGACTTAAGGGAAGGGTATAGTTCTGGCGTTTTCGGAGATAATGATTTCTCCAAGCTAGGTACAGCCACAATCAAATATCCACCGACACTTTCCTTCCATCGTAATAAATATCTTGGTAATAAATAACAACACGTGTATGATTTTGCAGCACCTCATAATAATAATAATATCCACCGACACTTTCCTTCTATCGTAGTAAATATCTTGGTAATAAATAACAACACGTGTATGATTTTGCAGCACCTCATAATAATAATAATAATATCCACCGACACTTTCCTTCCATCGTAATAAATATCTTGGTAATAAATAACAACACGTGTATGATTTTGCAGCACCTCATAATAATAATTGAGAGAGTTGAGTTGACGTAAGGTGTTGTATGATTATATTTTGATATGATACTGATTTATTTGCACGATGGAAAGAAAGTGTCGGTGGATATTTGATTGTGGCTGTACATCAAAATTTTGTGGCTTCAGAAAATATTACGTTCTTTGTTTTTTTAAAGTTAGTAATGAATGATAAGGGGAGAGTTTTTTTATGGTGGTAAACTGGAAGGCTACCGATTCCTCCAAACTATACTAAGAAACAGACCCCCATTTGTAACATCATTGAAGATTGTCTGTTTCCTGGCATAGTTTGGAGGAATCAGTAGCCCTCCAATTTACCAACAAGAGAATCTCCCCTTAATTAATATCCCTTTCGGTGTTTATAAGAACTGATATGAAAATGGAATATCAAGTTACATTTTTCCTGTAATTTATATACGTATTTTTTAAGTTGTATTGATTCGTTGGTATGGAAACGAAGCCTATGTTATTCGTTGGTATGGGAACGAAGCCTATGTTATTAGTTGGTATGGGAACGAAGCCTATGTTATTCGTTGGTATGGAAACGAAGCCTATGTTATTCGTTGGTATGGAAACGAAGCCTATGTTATTCGTTGGTATGGGAACGAAGCCTATGTTATTCGTTGGTATGGAAACGAAGCCTATGTTATTCGTTGGTATGGAAACGAAGCCTATGTTATTCGTTGGTATGGAAACGAGGCCTATGTTATTCGTTGGTATGGAAACGAGGCCTATGTTATTCGTTGGTAAGGGAACGAAGCCTATGTTATTCGTTGGTATGGGAACGAAGCCTATGTTATTCGTTGGTAAGGGAACGAAGCCTATGTTATTCGTTGGTATGGAAACGAAGGCTATGTTATTCGTGTCATATCCTTCCCTTCCTCCCTTTTTTCCTCCCATACGATATGAACACATAATTATATTCAAATGATGAGTCGTACTTAAACTAATTATACTCCACTCATTAACCCCCCCCCCAAAAAAAAAAAAAAAAAAAAAAAAAAATAATAATAATAATAAATATAAAATAAAGAAATTGTAATAACAAAACACAGATGAAGGGAATAAAGAAGATGTTGGTTGGTTGGTTGGTTATATTTATACTAATTAATATAATCCACTCCCCCCCCCAAAGAAAAATCATAAATAAAAAAAAAAATCATAAATAAAAATAAAAATAAATTGGAATAACAAAATAATACAGTTGAAGGAAATAAAAAAAGGTGTTGGTTGTATTTATAGTAATTATAATCCACTCATTAACCCCCTCCCCCCCAAAAAAAAAAAATAATCATGAATATAAAAAAAGAAAAAGAAATTGGAATAATGAAAAAATACAGTTGAAGGGAATAAAGAGGGTGTTGGTTGGTTGGGGGGTGTTGGTTGGTTGGAGGGAGGGTCGGTCGGTTGGTGCGTCTGTCTCCTAACGTAATAACATGCTAAGTAGGGGTTGGTGGGCGGCCATTTTGTTAGAGTGTTTTTCACCCGGGGCCTGTTCGTTGCATTGACTAGCTCCGTGGGCATGACATACAGACAGACAGACAGACAGGCGGACAGACAGGTAGGTAGGTAGAGAGATAGATAGATAGGCAGGTAGAGAGATAGATAGATAGGTAGAGAGATAGATAGGCAGGTAGACAGAGAGACAGACAGGTGGGTAGAGAGACAGACAGGTGGGTAGAGAGATAGATAGGGAGGTAGAGAGATAGATAGGTAGGTAGAGAGATAGATAGGTAGACAGACAGGGAGGTAGAGAGATAGATAGGTAGGTAGAGAGATAGATAGGTAGGTAGAGAGATAGATAGGTAGACAGATAGGGAGGTAGAGAGATAGATAGGTAGGTAGAGAGATAGATAGGCAGGTAGAGAGATAGATAGGCAGACAGGTAGGTAGAGAGATAGATAGACAGACAGACAGGTAGGTAGAGAGATAGATAGGGAGGTAGAGAGATAGACAGGTAGGTAGAGAGATAGACAGGCAGGCAGACAGGTAGGTAGAGAGATAGACAGGCAGGTAGAGAGATAGATAGGCAGGTAGAGAGATAGATAGGCAGGTAGAGAGATAGATAGGCAGGTAGAGAGATAGACAGACAGGCAGGCAGACAGACAGGTAGGTAGAGAGATAGATAGGCAGGTAGAGAGATAGGCAGACAGGTAGAGAGATAGATAGGCAGGTAGAGAGATAGATAGGCAGGTAGAGAGATAGGCAGACAGGTAGAGAGATAGATAGGAAGGTAGAGAGATAGGCAGACAGGCAGGCAGACAGACAGACAGACAGGTATTTAGAGAGATAGATAGGCAGGTAGGCAGACAGACAGACAGGTGGGTAGAGAGATAGATAGGTAGGTAGAGAGATAGATAGGCAGGTAGAGAGATAGATAGACAGGTAGAGAGACAGGCAGACAGACAGGTAGGTAGAGAGATAGATAGACAGACAGGTAGGTAGAGAGATAGGCAGACAGGCAGGCAGACACACAGGTAGGTAGAGAGATAGACAGGCAGGTAGATAGACAGGCAGACAGACAGGTAGGTAGGTAGATAGATACACACACAGGCTTGGTGAAAACATCGATACAGCGGCAGAATGGCTGCTATACATATGTGATTTAATACTTAATATTCTGCGTTATATCCTACATAAGCAGAATACTCATCCATGCAATTATCCATGGTGCTTGCATTTAATGAGGTGTGTGGCAGGTAGGGGGCGCAAATGTCGATAAAGCGTCCAATTTTATTATATATATATTTGTCGAGTTCTCTAGTCTTGCAAAATAACCTTGGTAAACAGAAACTTTATTACCACTCTCGCTTCTATTTCTATTTCATGAGATGTTTGATAGAGAAACCGTGGAATCAACAAGAATAGAAATAGAGTTAACTAAATGATTATATGCTGCAATAATAGTAACTAAATTATTATACACATAAGATGATATAATTGTAACTATAAATTAACAACATGATATAATAATACTTAAGTGATTTACGTATAGACAATGATAGATTAGGATAACAAATGTGTCTGCATCTTCAAACTAAACACAAATTCACTATTAATATTCACTCAACTAACTTGTTCATTTTATAAGGCGTGTGTTATGTTAATTAAATAGGGTAGGATTGAAAAGCTATAGAGGAAAGAATTTAACGAGTATAATACACGTGAAAAATCCTACGAAATGTCCTTAAGGGGGCAGGAAGTTTTGTGTTGGTAAATCTGGAGCAACTGAATCCTCCAAATTATTCCAAGCCACAGAACTCCATTATTTTTGCTCTTCTGGTCCTGTTTCCTGGCATACTTTGGAGGAATCAAGGCACTCCAATGTAACAAACAAAAAAGAATTACCACCTTAATTAATAATCATGTAGAGTCAATATTCTTAGTACTTATTATTTCAAAAGTTATGTATATAGAGTTGTACTGAGTATTTTGTACTTTGAATTTTATTGTGTTTTGTATTCAGTCAGTTTGTGTATGATTGTATTCTGTGTTTGTTTTGTATTGAGTCAGTTGTGTATGATTGTATTCTGTGTTTTGTATTCAGTCAGTTGTGTATGCTGTATTCTGTGTTTTGTATTCAGTCAGTTGTGTTTGGATGTATTCTGTGTTTGTTTTGTATTCAGTCAGTTTGTGTATGATTGTATTCTGTGTTTGTTTTGTATTCAGTCAGTTGTGTATAATTTTGTATCACCTGTGTATGGGTCAAGTTTCTGTTTTGTATTTAACCAGGTGTGTGTGTGTGTGTGTGTGTGTGTGTGTGTGTGTGTGTGTGTGTGTGTGTGTGTGTGTGTAAGTAAGTAAGTAAGTAAGTAAGTAAGTAAGTAAGTAAGTGTGTGTGTGTGTGTGTGTGTGTGTGTGTGTGTGTGTGTGTGTGTGTGTGTGTGTGTGTGTGTGTGTGTGTGTGTGTGTGTGTGTGTGTGTGTGTGTATTAGTAATTTTATGTTTCGCTTTTCTAGTTTACTTCACTTGATGATGAAGGAAGATAACCCCTATAGGCCAAGAACACCCCACGGAACACTAAAATATTTGTATGAGACTCTTGACGAGATGCAAACGATGCCTTCATATTTCACATAGAGCCACAATCAAATATCCACCGACACTTTTCCTTCCATCATGCAAATAAATCAGTCTCAAAACAATCAAATATCCACCGACACTTTCCTTCCATCATGCAAATAAATCAGTCTCAAATCAAAATATAATCCTACAACATTTTACGTCAACTCAACCCCCTCAATTATTATTATTATGAGGTGCTGCAAAATCATACACGTGTTGTTCTTTATTCCCAAGATATTTACTACGATGGAAGGAAAGTGTTGGTGGATATTATTATTATTATGAGGTTCTGCAAAATCATACACGTGTTGTTCTTTATTACCAAGATATTTACTACGATGGAAGAAAAGTGTCGGTGGATATTTGATTGTGGTTGTACATAAAACATACGTAAAACCAGGATACCAAAAAGAAAGAATGTACAGCCACAATCAAATATCCACCGACACTTTCCTTCCATCGTAGTAAATATCTTGGTAATAAACAAAAACAACACGTGTATGATTTTGCAGCACCTCATAATAATAATAATAATATCCACCGACACTTTCCTTCCATCGTAGTAAATATCTTGGTAATAAACAAAAACAACACGTGTATGATTTTGCAGCACCTCATAATAATAATAATAACTGAGGGGGTTGAGTTGACGTAAGGTGTTGTTGTATGATTACATTTTGATATGATACCGAGTTATTTGTACGATAGAAGATGCGTGTCGGTGGTTATTTGATTGTGACTGTACAAATAAAGTGTACAGTACAATATATTACATGGCTAACTGTACACTTTGCACGTCACTTTTTAATTAACTTTTAGGCTCCTTTATAACTAAGTACAGTGTAGGATATAAAATGTGGAAGGAATTTTTTTATGGTATGAATTGATAGTCACAGAATCAGTGTTGCAATGAGTGAAGTATAAAAGTATGTAATTTAATTCCTCCTGACTACTATCGTCTTACAATGAATGTCTTGCATGAGAATGAATGAATACCTTCCTTCCTCACCCTTCACCCCACACTCCTCACCCCTCACTCCTTTCTCATGAAGCCTTGTGTAACTTGTCTCGCTTTATTCTCTCCTTTCACTCTGTTCTCTTCGCCTCTCTCTCTCTGTTCCATCTTCCTCTCACTCTGTTCCATCCTCCTCTCGCTTTATTCTCGCCTCTCACTTTGTTTCCATCCTCCTCTCACTTTCTTCTCGCCTCTCACTTTGTTTCCATCCTCCTCTCACTTTATTCTCGCCTCTCACACTGTTCCCTTCTCCTCTCACTCTGTTCCATCCTCCTCTCACTCTGTTCCCTTCTTCTCTATCTCTGTTCCCTTCTCTTCTCACTCTGTTCCCTTCTCCTCTCACTCTATTCCATCCTCCTCTCATTCTGTTCCATTCTCCTCTCGCTCTGTTCCTTTCTCCTCTCACTCTGTTCCATCCTCCTATCACTTTATTCTCGCCTCTCACTCTGTTCCCTTTCCTCTCACTCTGTTCCCTTCTTCTCTCCCTCTATTCCATCTTCCTCTCAATTTCTTCCCATCAATCATCAGCATCTCTCTTTACCCTGTCACTCCAACCAAGCTCCTTACACAATACAATCCTATACCTTGACGAGTCCCCTTAAGTTTTGTATTGGTAAATCTGGAGCAACTGAATCCTCCAAACTATTCCAAGCAACAGAACACCCTTACTTTTGTTCTTCTGGTCCTGTTTCCTGACATACTTTGGAGGAATCAAGGCACTCCAATGTACCAAAAAAGAATTACCACCTTAATATTGATTGGTTTGCTTACTTCATAGCTCGTTTCTTATTTAAGGGACCCTGAAAAAAAAAAAAAAAAGTCAGAAAATTGGAGGTTCACTCGACCTCGTAAATTCGCGACCACGTCCCCAAATGTTTATGTCATCTGAACTGGTAACATTGTGTGGGGAAGGTGTCATTGTAGGTGAAAGATTGTATCATGTCCCTCTACTATGTTCCACCTACTTTGATTCCTTCTCAAATAAATGTTACTAGCTAAAAAAATGGCATAAACATCTTAGTACGTGGTTGCGAATTTACAAGCTCGGGTGTACAGTCACGAGCACTAATAAATATTCAGGTGTGCTTCGAATACCTAGACACAATAAATAAATGCACAATAAGTTCTCCATTAGAATTAATTCGTTAGTGAATTTGACTTTTCATACCTTCAACCAAAGCTGTATACTTATTAGTGCTCGTGACTGTACGTGAGTCCTTCATATACTGCCACGAAACACACACACCTATATGGAAGGAGTTTGTTTCGTGGCATAGTCAGGAGGAATCAGAAGCCACCAATTCTCATACACGATCACAGGGTCCTTAAGGAGATTATCTTGTTGGTATTTTTCAAGGCTACTGATTCTTTCTCCACACACTAAATAAGAAAGAAAAAAAAATGCCCTCAATGGTACTAGTAGGGATCTGTTTCGTGGCATAGTTTGGAGGAATCAAGTCACAAACAAAAGAATCTTCCCTATAAGGACCTTGTGATCGCGATTGAAAATTGGTGGTGGCTTCTGATTCCTCCTGACCATGCCACCAAACAAACTTCTTCCATATAGGTGTTGTTTCATGGCAATATTTGAAGGACTCATTTAAACTCCAATTTTCTTACTACATCACAGGGTCCCTTAAGAGGGAAGTACACTGTTGGCAAATCTTGAGCAACTGATTCCTCCAAACTATTCCAAGCAACAGAACACCATTATTTTTGTTCATCTGGTCCTGTTTCCTGGCATATTTTGGAGGAATCATGGCACTCCAATATAAAAAGAGGGAAATACCCCCTTAAGCCCTGCAACCCTCCACAACACTCCAGGTTCCTGCAAGCACACACCCCAGGCACCAACCAAACAAGCAATCAACCAATCAGGCTATTATCAAGCACCACAATTACCTTATTAGCGATCAGGGAGAAAACTATGAGGTAATTTGACAGTAATTTGGAGATAGTGTCGCGGGAGAACATAGGTGCTGAGAAGTGGGGCCATATCTGAGACAGCTTGTCACTCACCTGCCTTCCTCCCTCCCTCCCTCCCTCTCCTCCTCTTCTCTTTCCTCCACATGACGGCTTGACACACACACACACACACACACACACACACACACACACACACACACACACACACACAAGACACTCATAGCACAAAGCGAGGGTAACTGTCATCGCATACAGGTCCAAAATGATTAACAACAATTAATTAAGGGGACGGTATACTTTTGAGAATTTGGAGTGCTTTAATTCCTCCAAAGTATGCCAGGAAACAGACCCAGATGAAGAATAATAATGGTATCCTGTTGCCTGGAATACTTTGGAGGAATCATTTGCTCCAGATTTACCACCCAAAACAATGTGCTATATACCCCCTTAAACAGATATAACACTGCTGTGAACGATAGAGTGTTACCATCACATTCTTGCAATTAGACGAACCTAGGAACTGATTATGACGGGGAACTGAAGCCTCATTATTTCCACCAAAAAAAAAAAAAAAAAAAAAAAAAAAAAAAAAAAACATACACACACACACACACACATACACACAAAACCTAAGAACATAAAAATCTGGTTTGTGCAAAGATACTGACTGAGTGGCAAAGACAAGATTATTATAAGCCATGTACTGTAACAAACTCTCATTTTACATTGGAATTATATACTGTATGTGAAATAGAGTGTGTGTAATGAATGTAATATGTACTGTAGACACCAATAATTGTACAGTTGGACACATGAATGGGTGGTACAGCCCAGGTGAAAGATACTTGTCCCATTTGAGTAACCAGTGTCTATTATCAGGTACTTGCTTTTTATTACCATCCTCAATACTGACTTCTGCCCCTGATGTCTCCTATTTGGCACTAAGGAACTTGATATTGGAAGAAATTGACCATCTTTCACTTGGGCTGTACCACCCATTCATGTGTCCAACTGTACACTGCATGGTACACACATAATACCAGTGTACTGTACAATGGGGGTTTTCTGTACACAGTTTCATTACACACATTACATTTCACACCCAAAAAAAAAAAAAAAAAAAAAAAAAAAAAAAAAAAATGCATAATGAGAGTTCACTGTGCTTTATATAGTTTGTGAGTACAGTACACCTCTCAAAAGACAATATAAGACAATATATATCCTACGTTAGAAAGATTAAAATGCTTTATAACAACTGAGAGGTAGAAATCATGAACTATGCAAAAAGAGTGAGAGAAATCCTACGTTAGACAGAACAAGAAACTTTTTTTTATTTATTACAACTACCACGACGAGATGATTAACTAGCCTATGCAAAAAACGTGAGAGAAATCCTGCAGTAAAATCCTTTCTTCAGATAAATAGAAAAAGCACAACAGAAACTTCTCCTCATTACGTGTTTCATTTTATTAACTGCAATACACATATACACAGATATATATAAATACACATACACACACACAGAAATACGCACATACACACACACACAGAGAAATACATACACAGATATAAATACACACACACACACACACACACAGACAGAAATACATACACACACACACACAGAGAAATACATACACAGATATAAATACACACACACACACACACACACAGACAGAAATACATACACACACACACACAGAAATATGCATATACACACACACAGAGAAATACATACACAGATATAAATACACACACACACACACACACACAGAAATACACACACACACACACACACAGAAATACACACATACACAAAAAAATACACACATAGATATAAATACAGCTCAGTGTGTTAATATTAGAGGGAGATTCTCTTGTTGGTGAATTGGAAGGTCTCTGATTCCTCCAAACTATACAACTAAACAGATCCCCTATTAGAAACCTTAAGGGGAGGGTATAGTTTTGGCATTTTTGGAGATAATGATTCCTCCAAACTACTTCAAGCAACAGGCCACCATTATCTTGTTAATCTGGTCCTGTTTCCTGACATATTTTGGAGGAATCAAAGAGCTCTAATGCACCAAAAGTATACTCTCCCCTTAAGGTCGTCTGTTTCCCGGCATAGTTAGGAGGATTCAATAACCCCCTAATTTACCAAAAAGAGAATCTCCACTTAATTAAGGATGTAATGTCACTGTAGATAACACGTTGAATTAAGGGACCCTGTGATGTAGTCAGAAAATTGGAGGTAAATGAGTCCTACAAATATTGTCACGAAACACCACCTATATGGAAGGAGCTTGTTTCGTGGCATAGTCAGGAGGAATCAGAAGCACTAAGTCTCATTCACGATCACAGAGTTCTTAAAAAAAAAGAGACAAGATAAAAGATAATAAAGATACACACCTCGCTTACTGACTGACATTGCTAAGAATTTTAACCACTTCTGAATAAGATGATAAAAAGTTAATAATTATCCTCCTCCCTTCCCATGAGTTGACGAAGTACTGAAATGATTCTGGAAGTTGAGGAATAAAAAGGTGTAATATGACTTGAATTTATTGTCTCTGGTTCATGCAGGAGTTCAAGGATTAGATATTTCCATCATCATGTATTATTACCCGTGGGAAATTGACGTTGTCGTGTTCTTTAAACTCTGAGATAATATTTTTTTTTTTTTTTTTTTAAGCAGTGTTTTGATGATATAAGATAAATTTGATTTTTTTTTTTAATTTGTTAAGGGGGGTAATACACTTCTGGTACAGTACATTGGAGTGTCTTGATTCCTCCAAAGAATGTCAGGGAACAGAACCATTGAATAGATATAATGGTATTGGGTTGCTGGGAATAGTTTGGAGGAATCATGCAGTGGCTCCATATTTACAGACAACAACATCTTACTACATTACATACCCCCTCCCTTAACCCATAACCCCTTAAGGTGGTAATTCCTTTTTGGTACATTGGAGTGCCTTGATTCCTCCAAAGTATGCTAGGAAACAGGACCAGAAGAGGATAAATAATGGTGTCCTGTTGCTTGGAATAGTTAGGAGGATTCAGTTGCTCCAGATTTACCAACACAAAACTTTCCCCTTAACCCATCTAAAAGGCGTAGGTTGCTGAGAGAAGAGATAGTGAATTGTATTATATGATAGAAAATTAATTAAACGTATTAACAATATTATCAAGTTTCGATTATCTTTTCTCATACTTGGGTGAGACTTTTAAGATATAAATTATTAAGAGGATATGAAGGTCTCTGATTCCTCCAAACTATGCCACCAAACAGATCCACTATTAGTACCAATAAGGGCGTCTGTTTCCTGGCATAGTTAGGAGGAATCAGTAACTCTCCAATTTTCTTCCATGGTAGAAAATATCTTAGGTAATAAAAAACAACACATGTATGATTTTGCAGCACCTCATAATAATAATAACTGAGGGGGGTTGAGTTGACGTAAGGTGTTGTTGTAGGATAATATTTTGATATGATATTGATTTATTTGTTGTAAGATGGAAGGAAAGTGTTGGTGGTTATTTGATTGTGGCTGTACTCACCCTTCATTATAAATAACTTATTCTTGCCATCCCAGTTAATGAGAGAGAAATATAAGACTTTCCTCCTGAACATGTAGTCATCTAAGTTATACTCTATAGGAAGCTAAATTTGCATAAGAACATAATAACAAAAGAACACAAGAACAAACGAACATAAAACAAGAGAACCTAACGTACGATAAATTTTTTAATTGCCTGTAAGAAGTAAATGTGTTTTTTGGTTCAATTTTACACCCACAAGTTCTTATTTACTACGAAACTATATATAGGGAGGGTGTACCGAAATTATTATATATTAATTTGAAGAAAAACACCATGTAAGGGAAGGCATAATATTTTGATAACTTGTAAGTACATTGAGGTCATGTTATTGTGTCGTGTGATAAAATGCTCTCTTATAAATACAACACAAACTTCGCATATATAATTTTGAGTTACTGAGTCGTATTATAAAATGCTCTTACAAATACAACACATACTTCGCATATATATTTTATAGTTATTGAGTCGTGTGATTAAATTCTCTTATAAATATGACACATACTTCACATTTATAATTTCGAGTTACTGAGTCTTGTGATAAAATGGTCTCTAATGAATGCAACACACACTTCTAATATAATATACTTAAGAGTTACTGAGTCGTGTGATAAAATTCTCTTATAAATATGAAACATACTTCACATTTATATTTTTTAGTTACTGAGTCGTGTGATAAAAAATGCTCCTATGAATACAACACACACACTTCTCATATATACTTTTAAGTTATTGGTTGGTGCTCTCCGTCACCGTTTGGTATTTTGCATCCGTCTGCCAACATAGCGTCTCCTGTCACTGAGGGTGAATTTTAAAAATAATAATTTACTTTGGAAAAAGCGAGACTGGACAGGCCTGTGACAAGGGGCCGGTGTGTGGCTTTTTGTGGAGGGTGAGACAGGTTTCACATCATTGCAGCAATATTCCTGAATGTAGACTGCAGCAGGAGGTACAGCCATAATCCAATAACCACCGACACTTTCCACCCATCGTGCAAATAAATCAGTATCATATCAAAATATAATCATTCAACAACGCCTTACGTCAACTCAACTCCCTCAATTATTATTATAAAGTGCTGTAGAATCATACACGTGTTGTTCTTTATTACCAAGATGAGGACAAGACGTGGTTTTGATTGCTGAGACGAGTCCTTCCTTACTTAAGGGACCCTGTGATGTAGTCAGAAAATTGGAGGTAAATGAGTCCTTCAAATACTGCCACGAAACACCACCTATATGGAAATAGCTTGTTTTTCGTGGCATAGTCAATAGGATTCAGAAGCCTCCAATATTCATACACAATCACAGGGTCTTTAAATTATCTGAGGGGCCCGGTTTCAAATGTATCTGTTTTAAGTGTCAGTAACTGTACACTTATCCCCACAAGTCTATTTACCTTTCCTATACAGGCGTGAACTCTCGAAATTCAGTCTCTTGCTTGAAAGGTACAAGATTCTTTTGAATGGCTAAGAACCGAATTAGGAAGTTTATAAAATATTAATTGGCAACTTTATAAGATGCTAAGTTTAAAAAATTTTTATTGACAACTTCATATAATTATGTTAAGTTTAAAAAATATTCGTTGGCAATTTGATATATGCTAAGATTTTAGGCTATTTATTGGCTACAATGCATTTCAGACATCAAGAGAGAAGAGAGGCAATATAGAAATAGATTTAGGATGATAAATTTTAACTACATCTTCGAGAAAAAAGTTGCCTTCGTCGCTCGGTTCCTATTATTTTGCAATGGGAATTTCTTTGGTTTTTAAAGTGATGAAAAAGCCTTATCGTCGACGAAGTAGTTTAATAATAATGATAATAATAATAATAATAATAATAATAATAATAATAATAATAATAATAATAATAATAATAATAATAATAATAATAATATAATAATAATAATAATAATAATAATAACAAAGAGTGTGAAATGAATAAAACATGCAAGAATATAATTGTGTGGTATTGAGTATGTAGTGTGTAGTAAATAATCTTAGTCGTGAGTGCACAGTTAGCAATAATAATAATAATAATAATAATAATAATAATAATAATAACAATCTTAGTCGTAAGTGCACAGTTAGCAATAATAATAATAATAATAATAATAATAATAATAATAATAATAATAATAATAATAATAATAATAATAATAATAACAATCTTAGTCGTGAGTGCACAGTTGACAATAATAATAATAATAATAATAATAATAACAATCTTAGTCGTGGGTGTACAGTTGGCAATAGATGTTTGAGCTGCTGGCCACCGCTACTTTATCCACAAAAAAAAAAAAAAAAAAAAAAAAAAAAAAAAAAAAAAAAAAAAAAAAAAAAAAAAAAGCGAACCCTGTCAGTATGAGCTTAATGAATTTCAGTTCATCTGGATTATAGTTGGTTTATCATTTGGCAACAATGAGCGAATGTATGTAGCGCTCGGAAATGATTTGGAAATAATCAAACGACAACATTATGTATGCAGACATAATGCAGAAATAATGCAGAAATAAGGCAGATATAATGCAGAAATAATGCAGAAATAATGCAGAAATAATGCAGAAATAATGCAGAAATAATGCAGAAATAATGCAGAAATAAGGCAGAAATAAGGCAGAAATAATGCAGAAATAATGCAGAAATAATGAAACTACAACATTAAGTACAGTATGTAGAAATAATGCAGAAATAATGAAACTACAACATTATGTATGCAAAAATAATGCAGAAATAAGGCTGAAATAATGAAACTACAAAAATAAGTACAGTATGTAGAAAAAATGATGCAGAAATAATGAAACCACAACATGATGTATGCAAAAATAATGAAAGATAATCATTATGTATATTTGCAGAAACATTGCAGAAATAATGACAACAGTACTATTATATCAGAATAGATAAAATTGCAACAACGGATTTTCTTGCATATTGCAGGCCCGAGGAGTGATGAATACATACTTTATTTACTACACACTACATACTCAATACCACATATATTCTTGCATACTAACCTAGGAGTGAATATTGCATTTTTTTATTCACTTTATACTCTTTTTTACACAATTTTTTCATACTGTCCTAGAAGTGAAAATTACATACTTTATTCAATTCACACACTTTTTTACACATTTTTTGCATACTGTCCTAGAAGTGAAAATTACATACTTTATTCACTTCACACTCTTCTTTAAACCATGGATATTTTTTGCATTCTGCCCTAGGAGTCAAAGTATGATATGACATGGTATGGTGGTGGTAGATAAAAGTATGATATGGTATGGTATTGAAGGTATGGTAGTGTGTGGTAGATTATAAAGGCGTGGTAGATGATGGTAAGGTAGGTATGGTATAGTGTGGTAGTTGAATGAGTGGTAGATGATGTGGTAGGTATGGTATAGATAAAGGTATGGTCGGTATGGTATAGTGTGTTAGATAGATATAGTGTGGTATGGTATGGTATGGTATGGTATTGAAGGTGTGGTAGATGACGTGGTATGGTAGGTATGGTGTAGTATGGTATGGTTTGGCTGATGAAGGTATGGTAAGTATGGTAGGTATGGTATGGTGTGGTATGGTAGGTATGGTAGATGAAGGTATGGTAGGTATGGTAGGTATGGTAGATGTAGGTATGGTAGGTATGGTATGGTGTGGTGTGGTGTGGTATGGTAGGTATGGTAGGTATGGTAGGTATGGTATAGTGTGGTATGGTAGGTATGGTAGGTATGGTATGGTAGGTATGGTAGGTGTGGTATGGTAGGTATGGTATAGTGTGTTCAATGAAGGTATGGTATGATGTGGCAGAGGAAGGTATGATGTGGTATGGTGTGGTATGGTAGATGAAGGTATGGTAGGTGAAGGTATGGTAGGTATGGAAGGTATGATGCAGTATGGTGTGGTAGGTATGGTATAGTGTGGTATGGTGTGGTAGGTATGGTAGGTATGGTATAGTGTGGTATAGTAAGTATGGTAGATGAAGGTACGGTATTGAAGCTATGGTATGGTATGGTGTGGTATGGTAGGTATGGTATGGTATGGGGTGGTATGGTAGGTATGCATGACCCTGATACAGACGTTAACCCCACCAGTCTCACAACAGTAACGTCATTCATTAGAACAAGTTTTAAAACCCCCAGAAAGAACAGGTTTGGTGGCTATGTGAGACGGAGCAGAGTACCTCCTACCCTTCCTTGTCCTATCTATCCTGACCAGATTGTTGGTGGTGGTGGTGGTGGTGGTGAATTTGGAAGGACTCTGTGATTTTTCCTCTCACTCTGTTCCCTTCTCCTCTCACTCTGTTCCTTTTTCCTCTCACTCTGTTCCCTTCTTCTCTCCCTCTGTTCCTTTTTCCTCTCACTCTGTTCCCTTCTCCTCTCACTCTGTTCCTTTTTCCTCTCACTCTGTTCCCTTCTCCTCTCACTCTGTTCCTTTTTCCTCTCACTCTGTTCGCTTCTTCTCTCCCTCTGTTCCATCCTCCTCTATGTGAGACGGAGCAGAGTACCTCCAATACCCTTCCTTGTCCTATCTATCCTGACCAGAATGTTGGTGGTGGTGAATTTGGAAGGGCTCTGTGATTTCCCTAAACTATCCCAGGAAACAGGACCATATTGACACTAAATAATGTTGTGTGAAATACTATGGAGGAATCAGTAGCAAACCATATTATCCTCAAAGGAATCTTCCCTCTAAGGAAGTGATACGTTTTTGGTGTATTAGAGTGCCTTGATTCCTCCAGAGTATGTCAAGAAACAGAACCAATGAATATAATTATGTAATGGTATCCTGTTGCTTGGAATAGTTTGGAGGACTCAGGTGCTCCAGATTTACCATCAACAACACTTTACAATATATAACTCCCTTAAGGACCCTGTTATGGTAGTTAGAAAAATGGAGATAAATGAGTCCTTCAAATACTGCCACGAAACACTACTAATATGAAAGGAGCTTGTTTCGTGGCATAGTCAGGAGGAATCAGAAGCCACCAATTCTAATACACGATATTCCCAACATATACAATAAATAATACGTCTAATGGAATGAATAAAAACATAATTAAGGTAAATAAAAAATAAAAATTATATTGTCGAATGTGATGGTAGAAAAATGACCCTCACTTATAAATACGAAAATAATTTAGTGTCTTAAGTTAATAATAATTCCTTAAATACAAATAATGCAACCTTAAACAAACATAATTCATTCACGGTATCCAATCCATTTTGCATCAGTCTAGAATACAGAAAATTATCATAAAATGTCCTATTAAAGCATTAATGTTTATAAATAGGAAAACTTTGGGTAAATGTGCTTCAGTTACCAAGTACGAATCTTCTTCACATATGGCTTTCATTATTATTTTTATTTTTATATTTATTTTTATCTTTATTTTTAGTATTAGTATTTGTAGTAGTAGTAGTAGTAGTAGTGGTAGTAGTATCTATTTTATTATTATTATTATTATTATTATTATTATTATTATTATTATTATTATTATTATCATTATTATTATTATTATTATTATCATCATTATTACCATTATGAATATTTATTTATCCACCTATTTAATCATTATCATCACTTATTATCATCATTATTTTTTTCATGATAGAGGAAAAGATACTTCATACTGCCTCACCCTGCACTTCCTCACCCTGCACTTCCTCACCCTGCACTTCCTCACCCTGCACTTCCTCACCCTGCACTTCCTCACCCTGCACTTCCTCACCCTGCACTTCCTCACCCTGCACTTCCTCACCCTAGTCATACTCGTTCACATCAGTCGGTTCTCATACTAAGGTAAATAGGTTCTCATACTAAAAGGTAATATAACTCGTTTGGGTTTTCTCTCCTGGCTACATATTGTTGATTCCTTCCCAATTCCTCAGTCTTCCTTTCTTCTTGCCAGGTTTGAGTGAGAAGGAAAAAAAATAGATATGAGAAGGAAAAAGAAGGTAAGAATAAGGAAGGTAAAGAGAAGGACATTGAAGGTAAGAGAAGGAAAAAGAAGATAAAAGAAGGACAAAGAAGGAATAAATAAGGAAGGTAAAGAGAAGGAAAAAGAAGATATGTGAAGGAGATTAAATTGAAGGTAAGAATAAGGAAGGTAAAGAGAAAGAAATTATAAAAAGATAAGAGAATGACAAAGAAGGAATAAATAAGGAAGGTCAAGAGAAGGAAAAAAAAAGATAAGTGAAGGAAAAATAAGATTAGAGAAGGAAAAGGAAGATAAGAGAAGGAAAGAAAAGATAAGTGAAGGAAAAATAAGATTAGAGAATGAAAAAGAAGATAAGTGAAGGAAAAAGAAGATAAGTGAACGAAAAATAAGATAAGAGAAGGAAAAAGAAGATTAGAGAAGGAAAAATAAGATTAAAGAAGGAAAAACAAGATAAGAAAAGGAAATAGAAGATTAGAGAAGGAAAAAAAAAAGTAAGAATAAAGAAGGTAAATAGAAGGAAATTAATGTACAGAGGTGCCGATTTTATATAAGGGGAGATTTTCTTGTTGGTGAATTGGAAGGTCTGTGATTCCTCCAAACTATGCCACGAAACAGATCCCCCCTTATTAGTACCACTGAGGGCATCTGTTTTCTGGTATAGTTAGGAGGAATCAGTAGTCTCCCAATTTACCAAAAAGAGAATCTCCCCTCAAGGACCCTGTGATCGTGTATGAATTATTTTAGAGGCTTCTGATTCCTCCTGACCATGCCATGAAACAAACTCCTTCCATATAGGTGGTGTTTAGTGGCAATATTTGAAGGACTCATTTATCTCCAATTTTTTTTACTACATCACTGAGTCACTTAATTAAAAGGAAGATAAAATAAGATGGTTATGTAAAATGTATGGTTGAAAATTGAGCATCTCTATATAATTATAAAGTTTCCTAAGGTGTTTCATAATGTACCAGTAGAGGATAATTTTTCCTTCATTATATTCGACAATATAATATTTATTGTGTATTTCATTATTGGTCTGTGTCTCCTCGTGCCCATAGACCTATTATTTATTATAGATATATATATATAATTATGCATGTGCAAAACTTATAATGATGAATATTTAACTTATAATGATGAATATTTAACTTATAATTATTAATATTTAACTTATAATGATTAATATTTAACTTGTAATGATAAATATTTAACTTATAATGATGAATATTTAACTTATAATGATGAATATTTAACTTATAATGATTAATATTTAACCTATAATGATGAATATTTAATCATTGTACAATATGAGAAACAATTCCTCTGTATATAATCTTCAAAATAAAAATAATAATGTACAGTTAGCTAAAAAAAACCTTGTCTACAATAGTTTACTTAATAACAGCTGCTGCAACTACGAATCTTTATTACATACTAATAATCACACACTAAATAAACTCTATACAACATACACACTAATCACACACACTAAAAATATCTATACAACATACACACTAATCACACACACTAAGAAAAATCTATACAACATACACACTAATCACACACACTAAGAAAAATATATACAACATACACAGTAATCACACACACTAAGAAAAATCTATACAACATACATACATACTAACTAATCACTCACACTAAAAAAAAAAAAAAAAAAAAAAAAAAAAAATGTCTTTATCACCGTCATAATTTTCCACCATTAAAAATATTTCTATAAATTTTCGAATCATACCATTTGTTGAGGCTGATAATACAAGCCATAGGAAGCGAGTGTAACATTAGTATGTATGCGAGGTGTGGGCATGCATAAACTTCCTAATGAATGTACTAATGACGATAATCACTCTTGTATCCGGTTATGACTGACCTCTACTGTACTCGTATCTCGTATTGATTGTGATGGTGGTGTTGGTGGTGTTGGTGGTGATAATGGGGGTGATGGTGTGGTGTTGGTGTTGGTGGGGGTGGTGGTGGTGTTGGTGGGGGTGGTGTTGTGGTGGTGTTGGTGGTGTTGGTGGGGGTGATGTTGGTGGGGGTGGTGGTGTTAATGGGGGTGATGGTGTTGGTGGTGGTGATGGTGTGGTGGTGTTGGTGGTGATGTTAATGGGGGTGATCTGGGGGTGTTGGTGGTGGTGATGTTAATGGGGGTGATTGTGTGGTGGTGTTGGTGGGGGTGGTGATGGTGGTGGTGTTGTTGGTTGGGTTTGTCTTGGTGTTGGTGGTGTGGTGGTGATGGTGTTTGTGATGGTGGTGGTGGTGTGTGTAGCTAACTAGTATCAATAGTTGTTGTTGTTGTTGCTGTTGTTGCAGTTGTTATTATGATGGTGGTGATGGTGGTGTGTTCAGATAACTAGTATCAGTAGTTGTTGTTGTTGTTGTTGTTGTTGTTGATATTGTTATGGTGGTGATGGTGGTGTGTTCAGCTAGCTAGTTGTTGTAGTAGTAGTAGTAGTAGTAGTTGTTGTTGTTGTTGTTGTTGTTGTTGTGATGGTGGTGGTGGTGTGTTCAGTTAGCTAGTATTAGTAGTAGTTATTGTTGTTGTTGGTGGTGTTGTTATTGTGATGGGGCTGTGTTCAGTTAGCTAGTAGTTGTTGTTGTTGTTGTTGTTGTTGTTGTTGTTATTGTGATGGGGCTGTGTTCAGTTGTTGGTGTTATTGTGATGGTGGTGTGTTCAGTTAGCTAGTAGTTGTTGTTGTTGTTGGGGTTATTGTGATGGTGGTGTGTTCAGTTAGCTAGTAGTTGTTGTTGTTGTTGTTGTTGTTGTGTGTGCTATTAATACAATACAGGTGGTAATGGCGAGCGAGGTAGTCATAATATTTATCCTGGCAATTAAGCAACGACGGTAGGTGGAACGGAGTCCGGGGTAGCTAGAGGTGATATAAGCACCATTAGCACTACGCCCGCCGTCCTTATTTGCATTTGTAACATTTTATGCATGAAACGACAGGATAACACCACCAGTTTCACTATTTTTATTGCGAAACATAAAGGACAAATTAATTACTAATATTTTTCACTAATTATTTTCCGTTCTGTCGTGAAGTGCAGATGACTGGACCAAATCATGCAAGTGTTAATGCATTTACCTTGACGTTGTTCTCTGAATGTTCCGGAAACTCGACCCTACCAGCGGGGCCGCCACGCAACCAATGAAAATAGAGAGTTTCAAGTAATTAGCCAATCGGAATGGACTGTGCATAATAAGCGCCCAATAGTAGCATCTGATGAGGCCTGGGGTAGCCAATGAGCGTGCTCATTATCTGTCTCTGAGGCCAGCCAACGCTCAGGCCTGGCTCGCCGCCCCCCTTCGCGTCCCCCCTCTCCCCTCCCTCCCCACCACACACCCCTCATTCCATTACCACCTTACACTTAAGAATAATATCTAGAATTAACTACTTCACTCATACTTAACTGTTTAATGGACAGGAGAATAGACAGCGATTAAGACCCAAGCGTAGTGGTGGAGGCGCCACATGGAAAAACTGTAAAGAGAAGGACATGCGCGCATTCCAGTAGTGCCTGCCTGCTGCCTAACCCACCCCTGCCTCACCCACCCTTGTCTACCCCTACCCATGCTGCCTCACCCACCCCTCAAGCCTCGCTCTCTACCTCACCCCTGCCTCACCCATCCCTTCTCGTCTGTTTGTCTGTCTGCCTGCCTGCCGGCCAAACCCCTTGTCTGCCCAGCCCTGCCCCCCCCCCTCCCCCTTACCCTGCCTTGCCCCGACCCTCCTAAGTGTTCGTGAGTACGTGCGTTCTGTTGATCATCAAATAACCAGCACCAAAAGCCATTAATGAATATTTGTTAACATATTTTAGAATGCATTTCTCTCGTAAAAAAAAGCACCACCCTGACACTTAATCCAAAAAATGCGCATTATGTCCGAATAATGAAACTACATATTCTATTTTCTTTTTTTCTTTTTTTGGCTGGAGTTTCAATAGGGGAACAATGATGCCGCCTCACCCATAAGCATAAAAGATTTAGGGAGTTAACACGGGTGGAAAAGTGTGCATGTTGGTTCACACAGACACAGACTGACTGACAACAGGTGGTGGGTGAGATGAAGATAGAGACAAAACACACGGCTACATGTATTGTTATATAGTTGATATGTATATAAATATTAAATATGTATATACAGTACATAATGTATAGTTACACGTATGTATATAGACGGTATGAATATACATAATTAATATGTAAATATATATAGTTAGCATGTATATCTATATAAATATTTAATATGTATATACAGTACATAATGTATAGTTACACGTATGTATATAGTCGGTATGTAAATATAAATAATAGCCTGTATGTAATAATCATCCACATATGGGTATCTCAAACAATTTACTGTCTAATGTTTTCACGTTCATATATGATGTTATTGTTTTAAGTAGTGTGTATCTGCTTGTATTAAATTAAAAGATGATACTTAACAAATTTATTAGAAAGTTTATCATCTAAGGAACAGAGGGAAGCTGTCAAACTCTTACGTGAGTTACCCCTATATGGATGATTATATTTGACCGCGACTGTATGTATCTATATTGTTTTTGACAGCTTTTGAAACTGAGTTGATGCTTACAAGATCAACAGGTAACGTTTATTGTAGGAAAGATATATATTGTTACGATAAAGTTAATATTATATTGATAATTATACTTTCTTGTTCCCGTGTTACAATGTGTTCCTTTAGTAATATCAAAAGTATACGTTATAGGCACTGTCCATCCTAATTCTTTACGTTATAGGCACTGTCCATCCTAATCCTTTACGTTATATGCACTGTCCATCCTAATCCTTTTACGTTATAGGCACTGTCCATCCTAATCCTTTTACGTTATAGGCACTGTCCATCCTAATCCTTTACACTCTTCCATACCACGGTACTAGATTGGTGTAACATGTAAGTATAGTAAAGATATGTAAAGATTAGGATTGAAGGATTTGTAAGGATTTGCATGTACAGTCGCGGTAAAAAATAATCATCCATATAGAGGTAACTCACATAAGAGTTTAACAGCTTCCCTCTGTTCCATAGCTGATAAACTTTCTAATAAATAGGTTAAGAACCATCTTTTAATTTACTACAAGCAGCTACGCACTACATAATACAACAATATCATATGTGAAAGTAAAAACATTAGACAGTAAATTGTTTGAGATACCCATATGTGGATGATTATTATTGACAGCGACTGTACTGTATGTGTTTCAAGTTGTCTACCATCTATGATCACGTGGCTTGTAGACTTGAAGGAAAAAATGGGAAGAAAGCGGGGAAAACAAAATAATGAACTCAAGTTTGATATCCCTTTACAGGTGGTAGTATTAAAACTTTATCTTCGACGAAAAAAAAAAAAAAAAATAATAATAATAATGAACTTAAGTTTCATATTCCTTTATAGGTGGTAGTATTAAAACATTATCTTCGACGAAAACAATCCTATATTCGCATTGCAAAATAATGGGAACTGAGCTGCGAAGATTGTTTTCGTTGAAGATAAAGTTTAGAGAAGGAAAAAGAAGATAAGAGAAAGAAAAATAAGATTAGAGAAGGAAAAATAAGATAAGAGAAGGGAAAAGAAGATAAGAGAAGGAAAAATAAGATTAGAGAAGGAAAAAGAAGATTAGAGAAGGAAAAATAATATTAGAGAAGGAAAAATAAGATTAGAGAAGGAAAAATAAGATAAGAGAAGGAAAAAAAAAAAGTAAGAATAAGGAAGGTAAATAGAAGGAAATTAATGTACAGAGGTGCCGATTTTATATAACGGGAGATTCTCTTGTTGGTGAATTGGAAGGTCTGTGATTCCCCCAAACTATGCCACGAAACAGACGACCCTAGTGTTCCTTAAATAGGGGATCTGTTTCGTGGCATAGTTAGGCGGAATCAGTAGCCTTCCAATTCACCAACAAGAAAACCTAAACTCAGTCATAAGTTAATACAGTTAATACAGTGTTGGTAAATCTGGAGAAATTGATTCTTTCTAACTATTCCAAGCAACAGGCCACCATTATTTTTGTTTAACTGGTCCTGTTTACTGGCATACTTTGGAGGAATCAAGGTGTTCCAATATACTAAAAGTGTATTATTTACTTAAGTTTTGATCAGCAATTCTAATCAACATCAGTGAAGGATGATGCAGCTAAAAAATTTATAGTACTGAAAGGGTTAGATGATTCTTAAGTAGGTGTAAAGTTTTGGAGTTAATTCGACAATCAGGTAAGAAGAAGCAATACAATTCATTGGATATAATTACAATTCAAGGCACAATTACAATCTAAGCCAAAATTGACGACTTTGAACACAACTGCTGCATAATTTCCATTTCTTATGGGGATAGTATAGTGTTGTTAAACTGGAGAAACTTATTCATCCTAACTAATCTAGACAACAAGACACCAGTATTTTTGTTAATCTGGTCGTCCTGTTTCCTGACAAATTTTGGAAGAATTTACCAAATGTATTAATTCCAATTTATCAAATGTATTAAGGGGTTAAGTGGGTATTACTGTGTTGGTAAATCTGGAACAACTGAATCCTCCAAACTATTCCAAGCAACAGAACACCATTATTTTTCTCTTTTGGTCCTGTTCCCTAGCATACTTTGGAGGAATCAAGGCACTCCAATGTACCAAAAGCGAATTACCCCCTTAAGTGGGTATTACTGTGTTGGTACATCTGGAGCAAATGATTCCTTCAAACTATACCAGGCAACAAGACACCAATATTATTACTAATCTGATCCTGTTTCCTGGCATATTTGGGAGGAATCAAGGTGCTCCAATGTACTACCAAGAAGTTAAAGATGATACAGATTCACATTCCCTTCATTTCAGAGTGGATAATATGACACTGGAAAAAACTGAATAAATAAGGAAGGCAAGGGAAGGAAAAAATGTACAGAGTTGCAGATTCGAGTGAAGGTAAAGAGAAGAAAAAAAAAAAAGATAAGTGAAGGAAAAATAAAATGAGAAGGAAAAAGAAGATTAGAGAAGGAAAATGAAGATTAGAGACGGAAAAAAGAAGATAAGAGAAGTAAAAATAAAATAAGAGAAGGAAAAAGAAGACGAAAGAAGGAAAAAGAAGATTAGAGAAGGAAAAAAAAGTAAGAGAAGGAAAAAGAAGATTAGAGAAGGAAAACAAAGGTAAGAATAAGGAAGGTGAATAGAAGGAAATTAATGTACAGAGGTGCCAGACCAACCCAGTAAAAGGTGTATAGCAAACTTCCCACCAGCGGCAGAGCAAAGGTGTTAGTTATGCTACTGTCACATGGGGTTGTCGAGCACAGGACATCACATACAAGGAATAATTCTGTTTTTCTGTCAGACCCATGCATGCAGACAAAACAATACTAACCTAACCTAACCTAACCTAACCAAACCTAACCTGACTTAATTCTGTTTCTTTGTCAGACCCATGCATGCAGACAAAACAAAACTAACCTAACCTAACCTAACCTGACTTAATTCTGTTTCTCTGTCAGACCCATGCATGCAGACAAAACAAAACTAACCTAACCTAACCTGACTTAATTCTGTTTCTGTCAGACCCATGCATGCAGACAAAAAAAAACTAACCTAACCTAACCTAACCTGACTTAATTCTGTTTCTCTGTCAGACCCATGCATGCAGACAAAACAAAACTAACCTAACTTAACCTGACTTAATTCTGTTTCTCTGTCAGACCCATGCATGCAGACAAAATAAAACTAACCTAACTTAACCTAACCTGACTTAATTCTGTTTCTCTGTCAGACCCATGCATGCAGACAAAACAAAACTAACCTAACCTAACCTAACCTAACCTGACTTAATTCTGTTTCTCTGTCAGACCCATGCACGCAGACAAAATAAAACTAACCTAACCTAACCTAACCTAACAACCTAACCTGACTTAATTGAACGTAAAACCTAACCAAATCTAACCTAACCTGACTAAATTGAGCTTAACCTAACCTAACCAAACCTAACCTAACCTGACTAAATTGAGCTTAACCTAACATAACCAAACCTAACATAAGCTAAATTAACTTAACCTAACTTAACCTAACCTAACATCACACAAGGAATAATTGTGTTTCCCTGTCAGACCAATGCAGACAAAACTAACATTCTTTTACGAAATAATACTCATAACGGACCCATATAGGATGTAAACCGAAGTAACATTGAGCATTTTACATAGTGTTGAAATTGGAAGGGCATTAGGGAAGGCACTGAAAATTTATACTCAGCCCACCCTGCCTAAAATGGGATTCTTGTCGGTGAAATATAAACAAAGAATACAATCTAGTCTTCTTCACTGCATGCTGAGATAACCTAACCTAACCTAACCTAACCTAACGTGGCGAGTGTACGACAACAAAGTTATTATTAGTATATTGAGAAGAAGGCAAAGGACACCGATAAAAAAAAAAAAAAAAAAAAAAAAAAAAAATTATTGTGAAAAACTGACCCAATGACTTTTCCCTCTCCTACTGTTTCTTATTCTTATACAAATTTCCCAGAGGTTATGTTCATGTTAATGTAGAAGTTTATCGGTTAAGTATGAATGCTTGTGGTCATATCAATGCAAGATTATAATTATCAGAAATAGACCAGATAACTACAATGAAAATCGCTCTGCTGTGTCATGATGCTTCTTGAAGTGCTCAGAGCAAGGGCCATGCAATTTATAAAAGAAGAGGAAGGGAATAGAAAGGAAGAGAAGGAAAAAGAAAGGAAGGAAAGGGAAGGGAGGGAAAAATAAAGGAAGGAAAGGGAAGGGAAAGAAAAAGAAAGGAAGAGAAGGGAAGGGAAGAGAAAGGAAAGATAGAGAAGGGAAGGAAAGAGAAGGGAAGGGAAGGAAAGAGAAGGGAAGTGAAGGAAAGAGAAGGGAAGGAAAAAGAAAGGAAGGAAAGGGAAGGGAGGAAAAAGAAGGGGAGGGAAGGGAAATGAAAGGAAGGACAGAGAGGGGAAGAGAAGGGAAGGGAAGAGAAAGGATAGAGAAGGGAAGGAAAGAGAAGGGAAGTGAAGGAAAGAGAAGGGAAGGGAAGGGCGTCTGAATGCTTCCAATAAAAGAAAATATTGCCTTTGTTTATTTATCACAGATTATTTTCAGGTCGTGTAAAGGAACTGCTTAAAGGGAGAACCTCTTTTTGATATCCTGGAGCGCTTAGATTCCTCCAAAGTATGCCAGGAAACAGCACCAGATGAACGACAAAAATATTGGTGGTCTGTTGTCAGGATAGTTTGGAGGAATCAATTGCTCCAGATATACCAATACTGCACTACACCTTAAGGAGAGAGTATATTTTTGGTACATTAGAGCACCTTGATTCCTCCAAAGTATGTCAGTAAACAGCACCAGATGAACGAAAATATTGGTGGTCTGTTGTCTGGAGAGTTTGGAGAATCAGATGCTCCAGATATACCAATACCGTAGGCTACTAGTTCCTTAAAATCCGACCAATGAAATAAAAGAAGACTCGTGTCGCAGCTTCCAGGTATGTTGAAAAGTTGGCCTCGACATCTCCGGCGGCACTTCTTCCCCGAAAAAGGGATCTTTCAGAAACGTTCTTCAGATATCATGACACGAGAAAGAGGGGAAAAAAACGAGTACAGGCGAGGCATGAGTGGATGACAAGGCAATCTTTCCCTTACCACCCGCGGGACATTTCTGCCCAGGACATACGAAAAGGGACATGTAGAAGCAGATAAAATGGTAGAGAGGGCACGCAGCTGGACATCTCCCAGGCTTGTTCTGGATGAAAGGATGAAGCAAAACGAAGCAAAACTTGCACCAGGAAACTCGAGTCAGGTCAACAGTGAGAGAAAAATATAACTGCATGATGTAGTGTGTCCCGGTTTTATTTATTTATTTATTTATATACATCTATTTTTTTAATTTTTACATCATCATCATCAGCTGTTGTTAGTTTAAGGCTGATGTGTTTAAGGGGGAAGTTTTGTCTTTGTAAATCTGGAGCAACTGAATCTTCCACACTATTCCAAGCAACAAAACACCATTATTTTTGCTCTTCTGGTCCTTTTTCCTAGCATACTTTGGAGGAATCAAGGCACTCCAATGTACCAAAAAAGAATTACCACCTCAAGAGGAGATTCCATTGTTGGCAAATTGGAAGGCAACAGATTCCTCCCAAATAGGCCAGAAAACAGACTCCCTCAATGTTACTCATAGGGAATCTGTTTCGAGGCACAGTTTGGAGGAATCAGAGACCTTCTAATTCACCAACAAGAGAACATTCCCTTAAATACTCTTCAATTCTCTTTGCGGCTCTGATTCTAATTCATTCTACTTCTGCGACTCCAGCTCACTTTCTGATCTCATCTTTCCACAGGTATATTATTTTCTACTCTCCCTGACTACTTCTTACATCCTTGGCTTGTCTCTCTATAACTGACCATCAATTATATATCAGTTCTGCACATACTGTACTCGTAGCATGGCCTGCCTCTTCTATTTCTTGTTAAGATGGGAATTTCTTCAACCTTGCTTCTCCAAATCTCAAGGAATAATTATTTTGTGCTATAGTTAACGAGATTTCTGACCATTTACAAGAAAGATGTATTGTTTTCATTGTACAAATCTGTTTACAGTATGCATACAATTCAAGACTCCAGAAAAATGTAAAGAAATGGAGGAGGTAAAATTTGACATTCACAAATACTGGAGATAATTAAGCGAATGTATCTAAACACCTTGACAATAATGTTTTCTTTGTAGATTTTGATGATGCTGTATTGCATTATTGATACTGTACTAATCTGTGAATATATTGTACAGCATATAATAACGGTGTGTGAATTTCGCTTCAGGTTAACAAAATTTCCAAAACTTTGAGTTACTGAAAGTGAAGAAGGAACAAATTCTCTTGTACTTGATTAAGGGAAGAATATTTTTGTTGGTGAAATGGAAGGTTACTGATTCCTCCAATCTATGCCGGGAAACAGACGACCCAAGAGTTATAACCTCCTAATAGGGCATCTGTTTCGTTTCGTGGCATTGTTTGGAGGAATCACTAGCCCTTCAAACTACCAACAAGAAATTCTCCCTTTAAGGGGGAAGTTTTGTGTTGGTAAATCTGGAGCAACTGAATCCTCCAAACTATTCCAAGCAACAGAACGCCTTTATTTTTGCTCTTCTGGTCCTGTTTCCTAGCATACTTTGGAGGAATCAAGGAACTCCAATGTAACAAAAACGAATTACCTCCTTAAGGATCCTGTGATCGTGTACGAGAACTGGAGGCTTCTGTTTCCTCTTGACTATGCCACAAAACAATCGCCTTCCTTATAGCTCGTGTTTCGTGGCAAATTTGAAGGACTCGATTACGGTACCTCCAAAATTCTAAATACATCACAGGGTCCCTTAGGGTGGTAATTCTTTTTTGGTACATTGGAGTGCCTTGATTCCTCCATAGTATGCTTGGAAACAGGACCAGAAGAGTAAAAATAATAGTGTTCTGTTGCTTGGAATAGTTTGGAGGATTCAGTTGCTCTAGATTTACCAACACAAAACTTTCCCCTTAAAGTCTGGATATCGTGTGACTGAAAGAGACACTGACCATGGAGTATGAAGGAAGAAAAACCTGTTACCAAAATGAGAAACCACCAAGCACACTAACAGAAGGCAGGGGGAGAAGCAGAGGCAGGGAGAGAGGAGACCATGGCAGGTTTTCGGCAGGGTACACGAGGACTAATAAGGCCCGTAGTTTAAAAAAATTTGAGGGTCTTTACTGGAGCTCTGTGAATCCTCCAAAATAATCCAGGCCACAGAACCCTTAAGTATTTCTAATAGGGAATCTGTTGCCCGGAGTAGTTTGGAGAATTCATAGAACTCAAATAAGGGCCCCTAATTTTTTTTTTTTAAACTACGGGCCTAAACCTTGTCGTATATAAGCAGCGTGCCTGATGAAGTTGTTAGGTAAGATAAGGTGCATGATGACCCCTTAAGTAAAGTTGTCCAGCAGGATTTCATGATAGTGGTAAAACGGGGTGCATGACAGGGTAGAATAGGGTGCATGTTTACCTCCTACAGTTACCCGGTGGGATTTCATGAATGTGGTGAGATGGGGTGCATGACAGGGTAGGATAGGGTGTATGTTTAACCCCTAAAGTTACCCGGTGGGATTTCATGATAGTGGTAAAACAGGGTGCATGACAGGGTAGAATAGGGTGCATGGTTACCCCCTAAAGTTACCCGGTGGGATTTCATGAATGTGGTGAGATGGGGTGCATGACAGGGTATAGGATAGGGTGCATGTTTATCCCCTAAAGTTACCCGGTGGGATTTCATGAATGTGGGAAGATGGGGTGCATGACAGGGTATAGGATATGGTGCATGTTAATCCCCTAAAGTTACCCGGTGGGATTTCATGAATGTGGTGAGATGGGGTGCATGACAGGGTAGAATAGGGGGTGCATAATGACCCCCCCTCCCCTACAGTTACCCGGTGGGATTTCATGAATGTGGGAAGATGGGGTGCATGACAGGGTAGAATAGGGTGCATGTTTACCCCCCCTACAGTTGCCCAGCGGGATTTCATGAGACGGGATGCATGACACAGCTGCCAGACAAGTTCCACCACCACTAAGGTTATCTGGTAGGGAGGATAATAATGTGGTCAGGCAGGTTTCAAGGCCACGAGCACCAGTTTGTTGTTTTCAGATAGGTCGGTGCATGACTGGTTTTGTAGTGAGTGGTCAGACAGGATGCATGACTAATACCTCAGAGGTTAGTTAGGGTGCATGACCAGCGCAGCCAGCAGTATAGTCGTCAGGTAGGTTGCATGACAATAAAAAAAAAAGAACACAAAGAACGAGAGGGGACGCGCGCATGCCCAGTCGGTGTGCATGACTAATACCGCAGATGGTAGAAAAGATATGACCAGTAGAGTATGCGGTTGTATGACTGTGTGTGTTTGTATGACTGTGTGTGTGTTGTATATGTGTGTTGTATGACTGTGTGTGTTGTATATGTGTGTTGTATGACTATGTGTGTTTTATATGTGTGTTGTATGACTGTGTGTGTTGTATGACTGTGTGTGTTGTATGACTGTGTGTGTTGTATGACTGTGTGTGTTGTAAGACTGTGTGTGTTGTATATGTGTGTTGTATGACTATGTGTGTTTTATATGTGTGTTGAATGACTATGTGTGTTGTATGACTGTGTGTGTTGTATATGTGTGTTGTATGACTATGTGTGTTGTATGATTATGTGTGTTGTATGGTTGTGTGTGTTGTATATGTGTGTTGTATGACTGTGTGTGTTGTATGACTGTGTGTGTTGTATGTCTGTGTGTGTTTGTATGACTGTGTGTGTTGTATGACTATGTGTGTTGTATGTGTGTATTGTATGGCTGTGTGTGTTGTATGACTGTGTGTTGTATATGTATGTTGTATGATTGTGTGTGTTGTATGGTTGTGTGTGTTGTATGACTGTGTGTGTTGTAAATGTGTGTTGAATGACTGTGTGTGTTGTATGACTATGTGTGTTGTATGTGTGTATTGTATTGACTATGTGTGTTGTATTGACTATCACCAAAGTTACTTATTAGTTTACGGTACACTGAGGAAAAGTAAAATATGCATAAAACATAGGCGTAATAAATAAGGAACACCACGGTATGAGGAGGAAGGAGCTTTTATTGACAACATTTCACTACCACTTCTTCAGATCAGGTAGAGATGCCTTTGACCTGAAGAAACAGTAGCGATACGTGGTCAATAAAAGACCCCCTCCTATTACGGTGTTATTATGATAGCTACGAAGGAATTACGATCGGGACTAACTAATAATTCTGCAACTATCACCAACTCTCATGTCGAATGGTACTACAGGCAAAAATGGGATATATGGTAAACACAAATACTGATACATGTTACTCAGTTAAGGGGGAAGTTTTGTATTGAGAATTCTGGAGCAACTGAATCCTCCAAACTATTCCAAGCAACAGAACACCATTATTTTTGCTCTTCTGGTCCTGTTTCCTGACATACTTTGGAGGAATCGAGGAGCTCCAATTTAACAAAAGCGAATTACCCCCTTAAGGAACCCTGTGATGTAGTCAGAAAATTGGAGATAATATGAGTCCTTCAAATATTGCCACGAAACACATACACACACACCTATATGGAAGGAACTTGTTTCGTGGCCTAGTTTGGAGGAATCAGAGGCCTTCAATTTTCATACGCGATCACTGGGAGGGACCTTAAGGGGATAATTCTTTTTTGGTACATTGGAGTGCCTCGATTCCTCCAGAGTATGCTAGGAAACAGGACCAGCAGAGCAAAAGTAATGGTGTTCAGTTGCTTGGAATAGTTTGGAGGATGCAGTTGCTCCAGATTTACCAACACAAAATTTTCCCCCTTAAAGGACTTTCGTTTCAGACTGTACCACCATGAGGGGTCCCCCACAATTGTCAGCTGGGATGCATGACTACGACCACAGTTGTCAAGCAGTCATCACCACCATCACTACAGTTGTCAGGCAGACGGCAATCAATCAATCAATCATTCATTTATATTTTGCAATAAATATTACACATATATTTTTACCAGACAGTTATCGTGGTCACCATCAGGATAGACGTCAGACAGGTAGAATGATCAGCACATGGCAGTTGTCAGGGAGGTGGTACTGGTGGTGGTGGTGGTGTTTGGTGGTGGTGGTGTTGGTGGTGTTGGTGGTGGTGGTGGTGTTGGTGGTGGTGGTGTTGGTGGTGGTGTTGGTGGTGTTGGTGTTGGTGGTGTTGGTGGTGGTGGTGGTGGTGGTGGTTGTTGTTGTTGTTGTTGTTGTTGGTGGTGTTGGTGGTGGTGGTGGTGTTGGTGGTGGTGTTGGTGTTGGTGGTGGTGGTGGGTGGTGGTGGTGGTGGTGGTGGTGGTGTTGGTGGTGGTGGTGGTGTTGGTGTTGGTGGTGGTGGTGGTGGTGGTGGTGGTGGTGGTGGTGGTGGTGGTGGTGGTGTTGGTGTTGGTGGTGGTGGTGGTGGTGGTGGTGGTGGTACTCGTGTGTAGGTATAGATAGGTAGTAGCATCACCATGACAAGTGTAGATGTTTTGTTATACACTGAACACACAGGTCAATGAACACACAGGTCAATGAAAACACAGGTCAATGAACACACAGGTCAATGAACACACAGGTTAATATCCATCACTACCCAAGCTAAGGGTGTACAGAGAACGTTAAATTTACTAGCAGCTCTACGAATTAAGGGGATAATATACTTGTAAATAAACTCCAGAAAATGTTCAGAAAGTAAGTAAGTTACTTCCCTTAAGGGGACAATACACTGTTGGTAAATTGGAGTGCCACGAATCCTCCAAATTATGCCAGGAAACAGGACCAGATGAACGAACATTAGTATAGTTTGGAGGAATCAGTTACTCCAGATTTACCAACACTGTACTGTCTCCTTAATCATGAAGCCAAAAATGATATTCTTATTGGATTATATATCATAAAAGTCAGACAATAATAACAAACAAATAGAATGTAAAGTAACATAGCAACAACCATCACAGTCACTAGCCAGGTAACATAGCAACCATCACAGGCAGACAGACAGGCAGGTAGGAAGGCAGGTAGGCAAGCAGTCATAAAGGGAGGAAGGCAGGTAGGCAGGCAGTCATACAGGGAGGAAGGCAAGCAGACATACAGGTAGGAAGGTAGGTAGGCAGGCAGTCATACAGGTAGGCAGGCAGGCAGGCAGACAGGCAGGTAGGAAGGCAGGTAGGTAGGCAAGCAGTCATTCAGGTAGGAAGGCAGGCAAGCAGGCAGACATACAGGCAGGCAGGCAGACAGGCAGGTAGAAAGGCAGGTAGGCAGGCAGTCATACAAGTAGGAAGGCAGGCAGACATACAGGTAGTTAGGAAGGCAGGCAAGCAGGCAGACA
Organism: Petrolisthes cinctipes; assembly: GCA_033782935.1. Lineage (NCBI taxonomy): Eukaryota > Metazoa > Arthropoda > Malacostraca > Decapoda > Porcellanidae > Petrolisthes > Petrolisthes cinctipes. Next base: position 38,662 of record JAWQEG010006550.1, read on the forward strand.
TACAGGCAGGCAGGCAGGCAAGCAGACATACAGGCAGGCAGGCAGGTAGCATGACCCCTCAGGTAAGTGACTGGATTCCCTCTCCACACTCCATCCCCCCAATCAGGTGTCACTCGATTCAACAGGAAGTTATTTGGCGAGGGGGAGAGTGAACAACACAGTGGTGATCCTGACGCTGCTTCACACCCTCCCCCTAACCTACGCTATACGCTACCACCACCGTCAGGAGTGCCTCTACAACGCTGCCTGCTGGTAATGAGAACCCGATCTAGATTGGGGTGTGAAGCAGGTGTATCGAAGGGAGAAGAATTTAGTTTTGTTTTTGTTGCTATTATTTTGGGAGTGGATTGTAAACGCCATTCGATGACAAACTGTTAAGGGACCCTGTGTTGTAGTCTGGAAATTCGAGGTAAATGAGTCCTTCAAATATTGCCAAGAAACACCACCTATATGGAATGAGCTTGTTTCGTGGCATAGTAAGATGGAATCAGGAGCCACCAATTCTCATACACGATCACAGGGTTCTTAAGGGTGTTGTATAATTTTGATACATTGGAGGGCCGTGATTCCTCCAAAGTATACCAAGAGATAGGACCAATTGGACAAGAATAATGGTACCCTGTTGCCTGGAATTGTTTGGAAGAATTAGTTACTACAAATTTACCAACACTGTATTTTCCTCTTAACTGATTTGAGGATAAAACAAGACCTCCCTAAGCCTGGAAAGCCCTGAAGAATGAAGGAGAAGGTGAGAGAGAGAGGTGGGACAGCAAGCAAACACAAAGGAGGACCATGCACCTTGCCAAATTCATTGCAAATCCAAGCATGCAAATTGTTGTGGAAGATTAATTTTCTGACTTCCAGGCCTAAGAATATGAAGTCCCCATTCAAAATTTAATGCCTGTGTTAGTATACTTCTGCAGTCAAGAGTTCAATGTCTCAAATTTATCCTGTGGGTGAGACAATCAAACTCAAAGGAGAATTGTTTTGTACAGCCACAATCAAATATCCACAGACACTTTTCTTCCATCGTAGTAAATATCTTGGTAATACAGAACAACACGTGAATGATTTTGCAGCACCTCATAATAATAATTGAGGGGGTTGAGTTGTCATAATAATAATTGAGGGGGTTGAGTTGTCATAATAATAATTGAGGGGGTTGAGGTGACGTAAGGTGTTGTATGATTATATTTTGATATGATAGTGATTTATTTGCACGATGGAAGGAAAGTGTTGTGGTTATTTGATTATTGTGGCTGTACATACATTCATTCATGAGTTGTAGTTAGACGACTCATACATGTGATTCATACGTATAAATATTATGTTAGTGAATTGGAATTACACTTGTTAAGGGGGAAGTTTGGTGTTGGTAAATCTGGAGCAACTGAATCCTCCAAACTATTCCAAGCAACAGAACACCATTATTTTGCTCTTCTGGTCCTGTTTCCTAGCATACTTTGGAGGAATCAAGGCACTCTAATGTAACAAAAACGAATTACCATCTTAATCTGGTCCTGCTTCCTGGTATACTTTCGAAGAATCAAGACTTTCCAATATATCAAATATATACTATCACCTTAAGGATGAAATAAATTAATAGCAAAGTTAGAATGTCACAAGTAAAGATAATTTTACTTGTTGTTCAGAAATTGAATGTAAGGATTGTTAGAGAATAATATTATGTAAGGATTGTTAGAGAATATGTAAAATTGTTAGAGAGTATGTAAGGATTGTTAGAGGATATGTAAGGATTGTTAGAGAATATGTAAGGATTGTTAGAGAATATGTAAGGATTGTTAAAGAATATATAAGGATTGTTAGAAAATATGTAAGGATTGTTAAAGAGTATGTAAGGATAGTTAGAGAGTATGTAAGGATTGTTAGATATTACGTAAGGATTGTTAGAGAATATGTAAGGATTGTTAGAGAATATGTAAGGATTGTTAGAGAATATGTAAGGATTGTTAGAGAGTATGTAAAGATAGTTAGAGAGTATGTAAGGATTGTTAGATAATATGTAAGGATTGTTAGATAATATGTAAGGATTGTTAGATAATATGTAAGGATTGTTAGAGAATATGTAAGGATTGTTAGAGAATATCTGCTCTTAACTGTACATACAAAAATATATATATAAAACAAATAGAGAGCCTTAAGGGATAATACACTCTTCACAAAATGGAGTGTCTTGATTCCTCCAAAGTACGCCGGGAAACAGGACCACATGGACAAAAATAATGGTGTCCTGTTGCTTGAAATAGTTTGGAGGAATCAGTTACTCCAGATTTACCAACACTATACTTCCCCCTAAAGTTACAAGTCTCTATATACACGTTGTTGATACGAAAGCTCATTTGGAAGGAACGTTTTCTCAATGCATCTATAAACGTGTGTAATTATCTTTGAGAAGGTCCAATCATTAACAAACAAACGTCTCGCTGTTAATTTTCTCTTCTAGATATATTACAAATGTGTCCTATATAAAAAACCTAACAATACCCGGTGGGAGTGGTGGGTGGGGAGGAGCCTTATTCTTTCAAGTCTAGATTAGCGTAGTTAAACAGGTAACCTCGTAAAAGACCACAATAATGGGCCTCCTGTTGCCTGTACTTCCTTTGTATTCTTATGTATACATGGGTGTTTCCCTCTTTTTCCTTGGTGCTTGCTGTTCCTCCTATCTGTCTCCCTTTTTTTTTTTGTGATCTTTCAGGCCTATCACTTTCTTCTTTCAGGCCTATCACATTTCTTCTTTTTTTTTTCAGGTCTATCACATTTCTTCTTTTTTCTTTCAGCTCTATCGCATTTCTTCTTTTTTCTTTCAGCTCTATCGCATTTCAGGCCTATCACATTCTTCTCTCCTCTTCTTCTCATTCACGTGGTCACAGAAGAAGAAGTGGGGGAATATGTTTTAGGGAGGCTGGCTTATATATATAGAAATTTTTGAATATTCGGAAATCTAATGTTATTATTCTAGGGAGGTTGGTTTTTATATATAGAAATTTTGAATATCAGGGAAGCTAATGTTGTTTTTAGAGAGGATAGATATCTCAAGTATATCAGTATGGATGTCATGTTTTAGAATCACCATTGTGCACATGCTAAATTTCTTTCATTAATTAGGGAGAAGGTCGCAAATTTCTCACACATAACGAAATTTTATCTTGAGAAATGACTACAATTCATAAACTCATCATACTAAATTGGTTTCTTTACATATCTCACCATACACAACGAAGTAAACAAACAAAACAATAATAATTACAACTTACAGGCCTGAAGGGGAAAATTTTGTGTTGGTAAATCTGGAGCAACTGAATCCTCCAAACTAATCCAAGCAACAGAACACCACTATTTTTGCTCTTCTGGTTCTGTTTCCTGGCATACTTTGGAGGAATCAAGGCACTCCAATGTAACAAAAGTCTACTACCCCCTTAAGGACCCTGTGATGTAGTCAGAAAATTGGAGGTAAATAAGTCCTTCAAATATTGCCACGAAACACACACACACACACCTATATGGAAGGAGCTTGTTTCGTGGCATAGTCAGGAGGAATCAGAAGCCATCAGGTCTCACACACTAACACAAGCCCCTTGAGGAATTTCTCTATATACATACAACACTCCCACTATTTTTTTTCACTTTATATAGAACAAGAAAGACAATTAACCAATAAAAGATTTTCCGGCTAAGAATGGCGTAAAAACTATTGACTTTGGATACTTGATGATTCCTTTATGTTCGAGGGAGTCTTCTTAACCTTTCCACATTCGACTAAAGGTATTTGACATTTTAAGGACCCTGAGATCTTTTAGGAGGCTCGGTGGCTTCTGATTCCTCCTGACTATGCCACAAAACAAGCTCCTTCAATACGGGTGGTGTTTCGTGGCAATGATTGAAGGACTCACTCACCTCCAATTTTCTGACTACATCACAGGGTCCCTTAAATCGAGACATTTACTCTTTACATTATGCATCAGAGGCATTGAGAAAGTGACCCAAATTGGAGAACGGATATTTCTCCTATACCATTTACTCCTTGCAACAAACAAACAACAAACGTGGGGTAGAAAATAGTTAGAAATTGTGTCTGAGATTGATAATAGACCAGAGTTTTCGGCCAAAATCGTATCCCGTCCGTCACTCACCGACACTGATTGCTCAAGTCCACATATAAAGCCTTAATTTGGCCCTCTGAATAATGAAGCATAATACTGGCGTAACGAAAAGTTAAGTCGAATTTGGTGGTCAAGAAATGGACACAGGAAGAAAGTAAATGTGTGTGTGTGTGTGTGTGTGTGTGTGTGTGTGTGTGAAGAGATGTGTGTGTGTGTGTGTGTGTGTGTGTGTGTGTGTGTGTATGAAGAGATGTGTGTGTGTGTGTGTGTATGAAGAGATGTGTGTGTGTGTGTGTGTGTGTGTGAAGAGATGTGTGTGTGTGTGTGTGTGTGTGTGTGTGTGTGTGTGTGTGTGTGTGTGTGTGTGTGTGTGTGTGTGTGTGTGTGTGTGTGTGTCAGTATGAAGAGATGTGTGTGTGTGTGTGTGTGTGTGTGTGTGTGTGTATCAGTATGAAGAGTTGTGTGTGTGTGTGTGTGTGTGTGTGTGTTGAGGTGTTTATCATTATGAAGAAATATAATACACTTCAGAACAATTAAAAATTTTGGTGAATAATAATAATAATAATAAGGAATAATAATAATAAAAATAAAATTAAATGCTAGGGAAAATCTTATGTACTCTACAATTATAATTTAAAAAATGCCCAAACATTAATACAATTGCCAATTATTTCTCACTATTATATTTTGTCCTCCAGCGAACTAATTACGGCTTGTGAAAATGATAATCCTGATTGGTCTCTAAAACGATGACGACTGTGCATCAATTCATTCAGAAATATAGACTCAATTTATTTCATACTGTGATTCGTTTTTCTGAGAATATTCGCCATTACTCTCTGAATATTTATATGCCGGTAATAATGTGTATACCTGTATTTGTATATTTATGATTATACAGTACTTTGGCATCTACTATACTGTATACTGTAATGTAATTGTATACCTGTATTTATGTATTTATGGTTATACGGTACTTTGGGATCTATAATAATGTCCTGTGTATTATAATGTAATATGACTACCAAGTTTAATAAAGCATAAGAAGTATAGTAAAAAATGTGTTATAATCTTAAAGTTATATCTGAAATATGAATTAAATGACATCAGTTAAGCAAAAAAAAAATGACTTCTGAATTTTGTGGTGATGAAATTACCTCCTTAAGGACCCTGTGATTGTGTATAAAACTTGGTGGCTTTTGATTCCTCCTGACTATGCCACGAAACAAGCTTCTTCAGTATAAGTGGTGTATCGTGGCAATATTTGAAGGACTCATTTTTCTTCAATTTTCTAACTACATTACAGGGTCCCATAAGGGGAGTAACCAATGATGGGACATGGGAAGGCTACTTATTCCTCCATACTATGCCAGGAAACAGACAGAACTCCTCCATAAATTAAGAAACTATAGAGTTGATGTGTTTTATAGATGGGTTTGGAAGCCTACATAGACTTCAAAATGATCACATAAGGTTACTTCCCTCGACAAAGTATGTAATGTCGTTTGTAAGGAATATAATTTTTTTACCTTGCATCAGACAGTGTCCATTATATTTATCAAGGGAGAAAGAAGTAATCTCAAGAAACATTGCATTTTATAAACTATTTATTTCCGTCGGTAATTATCATCATTCCCTTCTCTTGTTTGCGTTACTATATACAATTTTTTAGGGGCCAGGATTAATGGAAAAATCAGAAAATCGACGTAGGAGAGTTTGGAAACGCAAAACCGCATTCATTTGCTTTCCATGGAATTTTTTTTGCTATTTCTGTAGTCAGTTACCGTGCATGCTGTGCTCTGATTATTATTGTCAGGCGCACTAATTTTTTGTCATATCCACTCCTCCTCTCTTTAAGCCCAAATTCGGCCCATTCCGAATAAACCCTAACAAAGAAAAATCCTCTTTCATCCCGGCCCACCGCCTGGCGTTTATGCCTTTGAATCCAACCCTGAGTTTTAAGGACGCCCGATAACATGAATACCAGCATAGAGGGGGAAGAGGGAGGGTGTGTGTGTGTGTGTGTGTGTGTGTGTGTGTGTGTGTGTGTGTGTGTGTGTGTGTGTGTCCCTAGTTGGGGAAGGGGGAGGGGTGTGTGTGTTTCCTTAGTTGGGGAAGAGGGAGGGGTGTATGTGTTTCCCTAGTTGGGGAAGAGGGAGGGGTGTGTGTGTGTGTAGTTGGGAAAGGTGTGTGTGTGTGTAGTTGGGGAAGGGGGAGG